>JAVYIG010008524.1:0-88389 GCA_035222895.1 Strongylocentrotus droebachiensis
TGTCGATTCGATGCATGGCGTACGTTCGAATTGCTCGTCGAATACTTTTATTGCGCACTTCAAAAAGTAAGCCAGTCTTGCTCTGTCCTAGCCTAGAGTAGGATTGACCACTTGGACCATACCAGTCCAACATCACTATTCCAATCTGACAGTTCCGTTAGAAGCACATCTTGAAACCTGTGTGATTGTGTGCAATTTGCTGGATAATAATCTAACTTGCGTTTCAAGCTTCCACGGAATACCGGCTTCTTTCGGTGGAAATTGTTTACGGTATGTATGGTTACGGTAAACGTTTCCTTGGTCGCCTATTCTATTGACAGGCTAGGGGCCGATATTTGTTCTTCGTTCTGAACCCGGTGTTGTGTGTTGTTTGTTGAATGCGAGCAGAATGCGAGATCTACTGAGCTGAGCTGTGCTGTATTTATGGCCTCCAAACTCCTGTTCTGAGTGGCCGTTTGTTTATTTAACGGACAGGAATGAATCGTAGAATGTTTACCAAAGTAGTAAAGATGTGTAAGTAATGAGATGAGAACAATGAGAAATGCATGTAACGGGAGGGGATGACCATACGCTGACATAACACAGAAAAGAACAGAATATTTTATTAACTGTTGTCAGAATATCCAACTCAGATGAGATGCCTTTTTTAAGATGTTTTTTTGGTAGATCTAGATCTAACTTATAATAGATCTAGATCTACCTGAACTTTTTAATGGTCATGGACTAGCTGATCTAATCATATAGATCTAGAATCTAGATCTAGTGTCTTCTTCTTAATCTTACTTTACAATTTCTTTATTTTTGCATTACCTAGATCTAGAAATCTAGTCTATGCTTCACTTTTTAATAACGAGTGGAAACTAATTGTAGTGTTGGTGTAGTCTAGGCCTATACTACTAACCAGAGCTACCAAGTATCACGCATTAGGCGTGACATCACGCATTTCGAGGGTCTGAAAATGCTCTTACGCACGACGCGCGCACTAGATTTTGAAAAAATGCTTTACAATTATACGTGTGTTATACCCTCGCTCGCGCGCCGAATCATTGAAATGTCAAGCATTGCCGATCTTTGAACTTGGCGTCTCTGACTAACTGGATTCTATTTCTAGAACTTAAAAGTACTACTATTTTTGTCATGATTATTCTATAGAATCAAGATTGCTAAACTGGATGTTTCAGGAGCATACACTCTAGACTAGTGTCTTTTACTTACAGTTATTGAACTAAGAAGATCTGGATATCTGCGAATCACGATTACTAGTTTTATTGTTCAAGTATCTTCTTTCTTTTTTGTTATCTAGAAAATATATCGGATGGAATTAAACATTCAAAATTTATTTGTTGAAATTAATTGAAAGTCAGTTTTCATTTCTTTTCTTCATTTGTTGGGAGGTTCATGATAAAAAACCTCTTCAATAAATTAAACTGGATACATGGAACATCAGGGTTTTAGGTCTGAAAAAAAAAAATCTTTATATTGGTTCTATGGTAATACTAGACTAGATTAGATGCACTCTGGTCATGCATGCACTCTGATATAAATTTCAACCAGTACAAACAAATTTTATCATTAATATTTCAGAAATAATTTTGGTTGAGAATGAATATTTACCCAAATTGCTAATTAACAAACCTGTACAATCAAAATTAAAACATGTTGCTATTAACATGCTTTAACGGTACCTCTCGCAAACCATTCTGAATCTTGTCAAACTTATTGTAACCTAATTTAACGTACATGTACAGTGGTTCAGTACATTATTAATCTAATGTACATGTAGATTATATGTAAAAGGGGAAATCACTTATTAATTTCTTTAATTCTAAACCACTACTGGTAGCTCTCTCACCTCTTTTTACTGAATTGGGAAAGTGAAAAATTCTGAAATCATCAATTGTCAAAAACTTCACATGCCATCCAAAATTTGTGTTTTGTAATGTAAAATGTGGCATTAAAAAAAAATTGTATCAAGCAACCTGTTGGTAAAACTTGGTATTATCTACACTGTACAAGTGTGCTTACATGTACATGTAGTTTGATATTGATTCACCTCCCCTCTGAGAAGCTATTCTGACCCAGATATGAATGTGACCTTTGGCGACCCTTGTATATTTACACCCTCTCCCCCCCCCCCCCTCCCCTCCCTCCCACCTCCTTGTTCAGACTACGAAAAATCATTGTCTAAGCCTGCTGTCATGTTAAAGGTACTATGTCCCATTTGCAGGCCAAAAAAATGATAAAGTTAAATTCCAACTGCATTTGAAAGATAATTCTAATTTAGAACTTCCCGAAAATGTCTTCAAGTGGGAAAATAATGACTATTAGTTGTCAAATCGACTTTAGGGCTATAGAGCCCAAAAGTAATAGTCTTGATTTTCAGACAATTGTACCGAATGGTCATACGTTTTATGCTGCGCAAAGATTCAATCAGTTTAATCTTGGCCATCACAAGAAGAGGGTTATTGATGTAGACAAATGCTCATGTACCCTTTACAACTTTTTTCATGTATGTTATTACCAAAGAAGAAAAAAAGCCAGTCAGTCACTCAATAGTGTCTGACAGTGAAGTCTAGCAAGTAAACAGGTTTCCTTGCATAATTTGAATATGAGGACACTGCTAACGTTTAAATTTCACAGATAGGACATAAATGACATATTCATAATTCCTGCAAAGTTCTACAGAATTTGAGGTTGGCTGCAAAAGGGACATAGTACCTTTAACTGACCTCTTCAAAACTACTTGTAGTTGTAGTTTATTATGTGTTATCCTTCACAACGTATGACGATTCTAAAAACGTTTCTTTCATATCGTCATCCACATGTAAGCTCTTTTTGCTATACAATTAATTATTCTTTTCATGGCGTTTCTTCGTATAAATATTGTATAAATTTTGTCTAGTCTAAAAGAGGCCGTTATTCACCACCACACCATGATACGTGTGTGCTTGACATCTAGCCTTGTGATATTTCTGCTGAAAAGGGTGCAGTCATCCCTTTTTCTTTGACATTTGAGGTGAGGTCAATGAATCTCTCCGTGGGGGGCTAACCACTTGGGGAGTGTGTGGATTGTCTGCAGCCCATAATACTAACTTTGTTAAAAAATCCAGGCTTCATTAACTTTTGTTGGCATTATATTAATTTGTGAATAATAGCAAAATCATCTTCATTCAACTATTATCAGGGAGGGGGGTGAGTATTTGTTCAGGATATATAATTTTTTTTCTTTGTGGTGACTGGTCCACTGCAATATCAAAGATCAAAAAGGGGTTTAGAAAAATGGATGTCAAGGTTGAAAAAAAGTGGGGTGAACTATCAGCTAGCTGGTAGTACAAATGTAGGCCTGATGTGGATGCAATTTGATTGCATATGAATTTGTTAAGGTCTCTAACTATGTATGACACCCTACTGTAGTTATAGAAGATAATTTAACACTTGAATGAAATACTACTTGTAACCTTACAGTTGTATACAGCCATGTTTTAAAAGGTGCTATAGAAATCCAATGATAATTTGCAGAATCATGTCAATTGAAAGTGTCCCTTCCCCTCCCCTACATTATTTAGTTGAAGTCAAATGTATGGCTTTTTGCAATGTAGCATACACCATTACTATGTAGTTCTGTGCTACTCATGTAGTCAAAGACACAAATGCTCATGTGCAGTGTACTATATTTAATACATGACGACATTGAGTCGTTCATGACTGCCTCACACGTCTTGGAGGATGATCTACGGAATGCCAGGCTTGCCCATGCCCCCATACTGTGAGGTCCTGTGTAATAGGAGATGCTTCGATCGTGACCTGCTGGCTGTCATCAAAACTGCTCTTTCTTCAAGTTCGACATAGCCCATGGCTGTGTGAGGAGACAGCTAGAGCTCTCAAATGCATGTCTGGGCCAGTGCCTTGTGTTGTTTTGTCTATCTTTTCTATAGAGTACCAAAGCTGTGACATAAAAAAAAAACTATTTTTAGAATTTCTCAATTTTTTGTTCATTTTCCGAAAGAGCATCAAAAATCATATCTAAATGTTGAAAACCAATTGAATATGTTAAGTATTGGCTGATATATGACCATCTGAATATTAGATTTCCTACATATATATAGGAACTCAGTGTTACTTGCTCTGGTTCATAACCATTACGAGCCAGAACAAATAACACTGAGTTCCTATAGGACATCTATTCAGATGGTCATATCTCAGCCAACATTCAATTCAATTCAATCGGTTTTCGGCATTTGGACATTATTTTTTAGAAATTCTAAAAATTGATTTTTTTATGATGTCACACTTCACCACTCTATTGGGATGAAAATAATTTAGATTATGTTCAAGAATATAACAAGGTTTCTTATTACCCTGTCTTCAAAACTATACCCTTTCTTCAGCCCATGGCTGTGTGAGAAGATAGAGCTTTCTGTCTTCCAAGCGTGGGCCATGCACTGCCTATTTAGGCCATAAATATTTCTCGTCCCTGCCCCGGTGGGGTCACTCAATGTGACTTCCGGACCGCATGACCGTTACCACAAATGCATATAACCCCCTTTTGCGGTCAATTTCAAGGACATTTTGTGAAATTTAACCCCCTTTTTTACGTCAAAACAAGGACAAAATTGTACTTTGGAATACCCCTATTTATAAGATTGTAAGGACACTTTCGCAAATTTACCCCTATTTTACCACATTTCAAGGACAAGACTCGGCTCCGAGAATTTTTCTTCCTGGTTTTCTCTTTTCCCTTCCCGGTTTTCTCTTTTTCCTTTTCCTGACCCCTATTTATCAATTTCGAGGACACCTGTGCACCCCTATTTTCTTTATTTCGAGGAATATTTTGTCCGCGGACATTGCTTGAAATTGACCCCTTTTTCCGCGATTTTGGTAACGGTCATGCGGTCTGGAAGTCACATTGAGTGACCCCACCGGGGTCCCTGCCCGCCTCCTTTTTGGCTGCCGCCTCCTTTTTGTTACTATTTACTTTTCAGAAAAAAAGAAGAAAAAAAAAACAAAAATAAAAAAGCCTGTGATATACATTTTGTTTAAATAGCTTCTAAAGTGATGCAAATCATTTGTTTTGTCATACATACATTGCATCAGTATAGCACAATATCTGTGAATAAATAGGCTTGGTCAGAGCTATAATTATAGCATGGCAGCAATCTTGGAAAAAAGAGCAAACAAATATAAATGCTCATGCCCTGCCTCCTCCTTTTTTTAAAAAGTCCAGACGAAAAACACATTATTTTTGTTATTTGGCCTTTATACATGTATTATACATGTTCTATCTTTTCATTGTCAGATGGAGAAGATAAAATCAGTTGTATCTTCAAGTGGGAGAGATACATGTATTTGAACTCCCTGTCACCAACTGCTATCTTCAACTTCAAAGCAGCTCTAGTGACTGTACATTGACAAAAGAAATGTTGAATGCTTGGGCTAGACCAGACATGTCTATCTTAATTGTTATCGACCAATGTTGGTTCAAAACTAGATGTATTTATTCAGATTCTGTTCGATAAATTCAGATGCTGTGTGACTCTGTGATAAAATTTCTCTTTTCTCGTGTTCATAGCCATCACATTTCTGTGATATACACGTCCTTGTTTTTAAGGCATGTGGTTTTAGATGAACCTTGCCTACATTATGTACATTGTAGATGCTGGCTGGGCCTCTTGTTTGTAAACCTTTTTAGTGATCAATGTCAGCTGATTAAAACAGTGGTTGCATTCAAGAATAAGGCATACACTTACTATTAAACATATGATGCTGTTTTAACTTGTATTAAAGTCAGTGTACCCAATTTAAGAATTTAGCTACTCGTGTTCAGCTTTCTGGTGGAGGTACATGTAGGTAACTTAAGAGGGACAATTCATGGAAAGAAAAGTACCTTTGTAAAAAGAAAGGTTTGTGTTCAAAGCATACATGTACATGTACATGTATGCACAATGCAGGTCTATTTCATCATGAACATACTATGGTTGCCCTCTTGTTATTTTTAGGCTATGGGCCAAGATCCAAAAGTAATAGAGTACAGAAGCTGTGACGTCATAAAAATCTATTTTTAGAATTTCTCCATTTTTTCTCCATTTTTTCTCCATTTTCCGAAAGAGCATACAAAATAATATCCAAATGTCGAAAACCAATTGAATATGATAAGTATTGACTGAGATATGACCATCTGAATAAATATATGTCCTATGGGAACTCAGTGTTATATGCTCTGGCTCCTAGTGGTTAGGAGCCAGAGCATATAACACTGAGCTCCTATGGGGAGTATATTTAATCAGATGGTCATATCTCAGACAATACTTAACATATTCAATTGGCTTTTAACATTTGGACATTATTTTTGATGCTCTTTCGGAAAATGAAGAAAAAATGGAGAAATTCAAAAATTAGATTTTTGATGACGTCACACTTCACCACTCTATATGGTTTAACGGTATTTGACAAATTACGGTACCCTGTAATTCCTGTGATTCTTGATCACATTCTTTTCATAGCTTTTAGAAGAAGACAAAAATACTTGGTGATTAGGCCGCATGCACAAGTATACATGTATATGTGAAAGAGATCTACACTTTGTAATTTACTAAATTATTAAGCATTTGCATTTCATTTCTTAAGCCCTGCCAGTTTTTTTTTTATTGCAATTCAGTGCAATCAAAAACCACTAGGTCTGTATTCTACAAAAAATTCTACTAAAATCTATAATCGACACTGGGGTCTAGTTCAACAAACACACAGTTAGTCTGACTCTGAGGTCTAAGTTTTCCTTTTGTTCAAAGCTTCACTCAAAACTCACATCTTCCTTCAGACATTTAAATGCTAATTTTATTGGAGGAGCTCGCGCCTTTGAATGTTTATTTAAACAGATACACACATGTATGGCGCCATACAAATGCTGTTCATCATCATCATCATCACCAGAAGTCGGTCAGGTTTAACTGAATAAGTTATATACCGGACCCTAGTATTTATTTTAGATATGAACAACAAAAATAATCTCCCCTAGACAGCAATAAGTACTATTAAGTAGAGATTACAAATGCCCTTTGATCTACTTGTAGAGACACCTAGCTAGGCAAGCAGTGCACACACAATGCAAGCAGTGTGTGTTCGCTGTGGCTTCTGCTTGTCTGTCAATGCACACGCACACACAGTTTGTCCTTCATACATGTGTATCTTGTACTGGGCAGCTAAAAGCAGTGGTGCAAATTGAGCTTCCCTCGCTACCATGGTGATGAATGGAAGTTGCCATGGCAATGAACGCGATTGGGCTCTTTAGTGCTGTAGAGTGTAGTATATAGGTAGGCTGTTTAACTTTAAGGAGAATTTTTATTTAATTGAATTTCTGATGGGGGGTTTGGGTGATTGATATTGTTGAATTTTAATCAAGTGCATTATGACTCATATTTTATTTAGGGAGAATATTGAGGGGGATAGAGTGTAAATGTACATGTGAATGTTGAATTGTAGATTTAACCAAGCAGTTCTGAAAGTTGTATCTTTTACTGTTAATTACACAGTCATGTTTCATTCTGGTGATTTTGTCTTCAGGTTGTGTGCATAATGTCCATGAGAATTCTAACTTTGGGTTACATACTGTAGGTCATTCAATATTTTCTGCTTTACCATGTCTTATGGTAAATGTACATGTACTGTATGTTGGAGCCTTTTCCCTCTAGAAAGTTGGGCCCAATGATTGATATATGCACATGTAGCACAATACTGCCATGAAATAAATAAAAATATACTGAGACATTGTGTGTCTTCGAGACAGTTGATTTAAACCAACAATTTGAAGAAGTTTACAACCATGCAATTCTACATGTTGGACAATAATATAATTATATACATTTGTAGTATACAAGACAAATTTATGATGGCAAGTAAAAAAAAAAAAAAAAAAAAAAAAGAAGGCTTTTATACCGGTATGTTTCTTAAGTGTCCAGACACCAACCCTCCATCATACTTGGGAGGGAGTGGAGAGTTCCAAATTATTTCCAGTAAAGTTAGGAATAACATGTGTTCCTGTTGGCCTCTGATGAGTTTTTCTTTCTACATGTACAATGTACATGTACACTGTACAGTATATTATAAAAAGATATAACTACATGTATATCCAAACTCATAAAATGGCCGATTAAGAAATTTGTAACATTGTTTGTGGAAGCCTCCATGTATGTACATGCGACATGTAATGCCTACATGAAGGCTACATGATTTAGGATATAAAAAAAAACAATTTGTATATATACAAAGGTCACTGGTAGTTTTGTGCAGTGGGGTGTACTGAACTGAAGCAAGAGCATGAAGAAGGGATGTTTTGTTGAGCATCGGTGAGTCTCCTCTTTGTACTGTCTGCTTGAATGAAAACTCAGAGGGGTCCTATTATCATTATTCAATGATTCCCACTAACAAAACATTGTGGTGATCGATTGTCTCTTTTTGGACCCCCTCATCAATATCTCACTATGTGGGGAGGGTGTGGGGCAATCTTTCTTCAGTTTCTTGTGAGTCAGTAGCTAGAGAGCCTTGCCCATTTTACAAAAGAAAGGGAGAAAAATAATTCCATTTTGTCCCGACTCAAAAAATTCTCTGAATTTTGTTGAGGATCCGGGTTGCATATAAAGTTAAGCCTTGCACAGGAGATTATGATGTGTATAAAGATATACAACAAGAATTGATTAGTTTACACAAGAGTTTATTCGTAGGTCAGTCATGGGCATATACATGTACATGTAGTTGATAATTTGATATGCCATTTCAGTAATTTGGTATCAATATTGGTCGTTTGTGAAGATATATTCTGTTAAGCTAGGCCATTAACAGTCTTTGAATTCTGACTTGAGACAAATTTATTGGCTTTTGTACACACTGCACTGTACATTATACAACTTAATCTAGTTAAAGTACAATTTCAACACTGAACAAATATTTGGTTATCCACTGTTCATCTACATACACTGTACACATGTACTTGAAAAGTTGAGTTTAAGTTGAGTTCAAACTCCAAGATCGTTAGTTGTAACAATTGTTTAGTTCTGTACATGTACTTGTGCATTGTTCTGGCACTGCATGCACACCACTCTTTTATTCCAGTGGGGGGGGGGGGGGGGGGTGGTTAGAAATTAAATGATGCTGTACTAAGATTTAATCATTTGCACAAACTTTTATACCTGAGCTTAGATTTCATGGCTTTCCATAATTATTGAGTCCAACTTTAATACATGTAAGTTCAACTTAGGATCTTTGTGAAACACACCCAGCCATATTACATTATCAAGCTGTCAAAACAAGTAACTAGCACATGTATATGCATCAAATGTAGTTTTGTACCAAAGCATATTTTGTTTTTTAATACCGTCTTTCCAACATGTAAAAAAGAATCTTGGACTGTTATTTGATCATGTTTGTTGATGAGGTACATTTTGAATTAACCCACAATTCAAATGTGAATACCACCTTTAAGGTTTTTTTCAGGGACTCTATATTCTTTCTGAATGTTTCATCCAGTAAATTTCTTTTGGAAATTACTCCCAAATGACCTTTAATGATGAAAATTGGCATGTGATTAGTAACAAGCCAAGGATGAGTTATTGTGGAAAGAAGAAAACATTTGTAATGCCCTTGTTCATTTCCCCTAAGAACATGATGACTTGTTAAGGTACAATGTACATGTACAATTGCTTCTCTGTTCAAATTTTCAGATTATGATCATACCCAGTTTTTAAAATGATGATGCATGGAATTGCCTCAAATTTTGTCAGGTCTACATGTATATATAGACTCTCTGAACATTGTAGTGTACATAGTATCATAAGGTTTCACAGGTCAAACAATTGTCTTTCTAGTATTTTTTTCTTCCCGTTTTTATCTTTCTAGTATTTGTTTAAATACACATCAGTATCACAGTTCTCAATCACTTCAAGTTCTTTGTGTATTTACCTTATCTACATTATCTGCAGCCTAGCAACTTTATGTAAACGGTTTGATAAACAATACAGGAAAATTGAAGACTGAATTTTAGAAAGAGTTTTGGTGCAGCTTATTAGTATGTGACTATCGACCCTGTATATTTCACTGATTGTGTGGTCACTCAGTGAATATTGCCCATTACTCATCAAGAGTATAATCCCGTATTGAATAAAGTAACCTCTTAAAGGTACTATGTCCCTTTTGCAGCCAACCTCAAATTCTGTAGAACTTTGCAGGAATTATGAATATTTCATGTATGTCCTATCTGTGAAATTTAAACGTTAGTAGTGTCCTCATATTCAAATTATGCAAGGAAACCTGTTTACTTGCTAGACTTCACTGTCAGACACTATTGAGTGACTGACTGGCTTTTCTTCTTCTTTGGTAATAACATACATGAAAAGAGTTGTAAAGCGTACATGAGCATTTGTCTACATCAATAACCCACTTCTTGTGATGGCCAATATTAAACTGATTGAATCTTTGCGCAGCATAAAACGTATGACCATTCGGTGCAATTGTCTGAAAATCAAGACTATTACTTTTGGGCTCTTTAGCCCTTAAGTCGATTTGACAACTAATAGTCGTTATTTTCCCACTTGAAGACATTTTCAAGCCCCGCCTTTTTTAGGGAAGTTCTAAATTAGTATTATCTTTCAAATACAGTTGGAATTTAACTTTTTCATTTTTTTGGCCTGCAAATGGGACATAGTACCTTTAACCTCCAAAACCTCAGGATACTTTCACATTCTTAGGGGTAATAGCAGACCTTTTACCAAAGAGGGTATGCCAATTACACCCATGGGCGGTTCCAGGGGGCGTAGGGGGCGTATACCCCCCCCCCCCTTTTTTTTTTTTCTTTTCCATAAAAATATAGGGAAAAAAAGCTAAGAAATATTCACATAAATGTTCAGTTTACACATTCAGAAATGCCTCAGAATGAACCATATATAGCATATTCTTGAGGTTCAAAACTGTCCAGGGCCCAGACCCTACGCCGTAAAGGCTTTGCACTCGCAATTTCATACATTTCATGCCCCCAGCCCCCCCCCCCCCCCCCTCATCAATGAAACAGGAGGGGGTAGGCTTCTTAAACTTGACATTGTATAGAGGATCAGCAACCTTTTTACCAGGATTCTAATAATTCTCCTAATTCCTCTTTGAATGGTTTTACTCCCAACATAATTAACAGGTGGTCCACTCCCAAAGGGGGGTAAAAAATGCACCCCTATTTCATTCATCCATGGAAAAAGGGAAATGCACAATGTAAGCCTCTTGAACTTGTCATCTTATGGTGGATCATCTGCTGTATACTCTATAGAGTACCGAAGCTGTGACGTCATAAAAATCTATTTTTAGAATTTCTCAATTTTTTCTTCATATTCCGAAAGAACATCAAAAATAATGTCCAAATGTCGAAAACCAATTGAATATGTTAAGTATTGGCTGAGATATGACCATCTGAATAAATATACTCCCCATAGGAACTCAGTGTTATATGCTCTGGCTCCTAATGGCCAGAGCATATAACACTGAGTTCCCATAGGACATATATTCATTCAGATGGTCATATCTCAGCCAATACTTAACATATTAAATTGGTTTTCGACAATTGGACATTATTTTTGGTGTTCTTTCGGAATATGAAGACAAAATTGAGAAATTCTAAAAATAGATTTTTGATGACGTCACACTTCACCACTCTATAGCTCTGAGACACTAGCAGGTGATCCATGCCCAAAGAGGGGTAATGAATGCACCCCTTTTTCATTCATCCATGGAAGAAGAGGGCGATAACCCTTTTGAAGTTGAACTTGGCATCTTCTGGTGGATCAGGATGCTTAAGAGTATTAATACTCTAAAGCTCCTAAATGGGGGTAAGAATTCACCTCTCTTCCATTCATCTATGGAAGAAGAGGGGGGTATAAGCCTTTTGAACTTGACTTTCAATGGAGAATCAATAACCAGGATACTATTCTATGAATGGTTTCAACTCCTAAGACACCACAACAGGTGATCCACCCTAAAAAAAAGAGGGGGGGGGGGGTAATCCCTATTCCATTCATTCATGGAAGAAGAGGGAAGGGGGTAAGCCTCTTTGACCTTGAATTGTATAGAGAATCACCCAACCTTTCCCTCTTATCCCTTGGTCTGAAGACTCTGAAAGGGATTAGACATTCTAAGAAATAAACCACCATCATGACACATCCTGATTATATGATGTTATTATCTGTTTGGTAATTTAAGGGTATTTCATAGGCTATATGAAACAACATCCTGTTGATGGAGAATTATCTTAGAATATCTAGACTGTCTCTAGAATCAACTTCAAACCCAGCTCATACATGCTCCTGTCTCTCTTCACTAAAGGATATAAGGAATATAAGGAAATTACTTTGTGCTTTTGATAGATTCAGCTTTAGTTGGACACAGTCATTGGAAGGTGACTATACACTGATGTTTGTCTGTTTGTAGAATAATTAATGTTTGTTTGCTTGTTAACCTTAACATGTATATTTGGAATACATCAGATGAGTTTTGTTAACCCCATTTACTTGTATCTGGCTGAAGGCATCTAAACTCAAGGTAGGCCAGGAAAGCAGTCTTACAAGGCAGGTGATGTACTACAGGTTATTACCTTTCTGTCACCATTTGTTTAAATTCTTTGTACTGCCTGTTATTTTGAAAGAACATCATTTATGTTCAAATTATTTATGTGTTGCAAGTATTCAATTGTGATATAGAGAAATGGGTAAATCTTACATAGGCATGAACAGCCATTGTTAATTTTTGTCTGCTTTCATGAACTGAATGGTTTCTTCATATTCCTATTGCAGTACCAGTAATGTAAAGTCAGAATTTTGCGACATGAAGCTTGACAAAATCAGACAACTGTTACTGGCAGCCACTTTCATGGCAAGAGATTTCATAAATTTCCAAAATGTTGTGATCATAAAGATAAATGCAATATAATTTAGTTCTTTAAAGGGACTATGTCCCATTTGCAGGCCAAAAAAATGAAAAAGTTAAATTCCAACTGCATTTGAAAGATAATACTAATTTAGAACTTCCCTAAAAAAGGTGGGGCTTGAAAATGTCTTCAAGTGGGAAAATAACGACTATTAGTTGTCAAATTGACTTTAGGGCTATAGAGCCCAAAAGTAATAGTCTTGATTTTCAGACAATTGTACCGAATGGTCATACGTTTTATGCTGCGCAAAGATTCAATCAGTTTAATCTTGGCCATCACAAGAAGTGGGTTATTGATGTAGATAAATACTCATGTACCCTTTACAACTCTTTTCATGTATGTTATTACCAAAGTAAAAAAAAAGCCAGTCAGTCACTCAATAGTGTCTGACAGTGAAGTCTAGCAAGTAAACGGGTTTCCTTGCATAATTTGAATATGAGGACACTGCTAACGTTTAAATTTCACAGATAGGACATACATGACATATACATAATTCCTGCAAAGTTCTACAGCATTTGAGGTTGGCTGCAAAAGGGACATAGTACCTTTAAGGCATTCAACTTTTGTAAATCCTGACTGCCCTTGCTCAAGAGTCCCATAATTCATGACAGATTCATCCTTGGAAGAGTTTCTGGTTTCAGTACTTTATACAAATAATGAATGCAACGCTTTTTTTTATTGATTGGATTAGAAAGCTTGATAGGACGCAACCAGAAAGTGAACATGTGTCTTAATCCCATACCAATCTTTTGCAGCATGCAGCTCACTCTGTAAACAGTGGTTTCCATGGCAATCGATGAATCACAATGAGATCGATGTAAATATGTACATGTACAGTGTGAAAATAGACCAGCCCCTAGCTGGAATCAGCATATTTTGCAAACGATGTATTGATTGTTTAATGAGAGTCTTTGGGTAACATCTGCCTAAAAATCTTCCAGAATTCATCACTTCTATTACTAGTAATACATTTTTTTACCCCTTCAAAATGTGTTTCTTTATTGTGTCTTTAAACACAATGTTGTTTTCTAGTCTGTACGCTCTTTGCTATATATACACAGTGTTACTTCATACCTGGCACTATTTCTTTCCTTTCCATTCCTTTCCTATAAACCTGTCTCAACAGGCCATTATATACCATCAATCTCTATCACAACTTGGAAGTGTAATACCTTTAATCGCTTGACACTAATAGCAAATGATTGAAGAAACCCCCATCTACTTCACAAAACATGCACCTTGCGATTGGGCCTTGAACTCCCCTATACCACTGTCACTTCGGTCTAGTAATTGAAACCATCAATCTAAACAGTGTGGTCTTTATGCTAAGTGCTTCCACATCTTCAGTAGCTAAATGGTTAGAGGCTAGTCTAGTTACACCAGACTCTTTATAACTGATTGCAGGTAATTTATAACTTATTACATGTAGATTGTTTGTATGGACCTACTTGTAGAAAGGCATCAACTCCCTTCCCTGTATGGCTGTCACTTCGGTCTAGTAATTGAAACCATCGATCTAAACAGTGTGGTCTGCTAAGTGCTTCCACATCTTTAGTAGCTAAATGGTTAGAGACTAGTCTATACACACCAGACTCTTTATAACTAATTGAATTACTTTTTGTCATCTTTACAAAATCTAGATTTAAAAAAGTAAAAAAATGTATGTACATGTATGAATAATTATATACCGGTAGACAGATATTTTAGTTTAATACAGGGTATCAGGAGAAATAGCAATTGTTTGTCTACACGCTACATGTACATGAACCTCAATGCAAGTTGGTTGGTTTTATTAATAATTTAGTTTAAGGTTAATTATTCATGAATAACCACTTTTCTATTGCCAAGCTTATTAACGTTGACTTGAGTCATTACAGTATTCTCAGCAAAAGGATTGTGGTTGTATTCTCTTCCGAAGGCAGCTGAACAATTTAATTAACTACTGTACTGTAGAGTTGTTTGTCATTCTCCTGCTGGCAATTTTGATATTGGATGGCTGTTTTGCTGAATAGATTGTGATCGAGAGTATTCAGTGGGCAAGTCCAATGTCCATGATTAAACATTGGTTCTGGGTAGCCTTGCATTTTTAGAGCCTCAGCATTTACAGTAATTTCCATTTATCCAGCTTCATATTTTCCAAATTCTTACAATCACTGTTGAGCATCTATACATGAGATGGCACAGATTGTTTATTAGAATTTGACTTGAAATTTTGTTAAACTTGTTTTTGATAATATATTACAAGGTCATACTTGTACATGTACATGTATTAAAAGTGAGCAGAAAAAGTGTTTGCTTTGATATTGATTTGGAAGGCAGGGAATTTTTCTGAACTAAGTCTTCATTCTTATTTTTTTAAAGGTTTGATTCTATGCATTCTAGCTACAGTACATGTATATACACTTAATTTTGTTCTTTAAGATTGGTATGCTTGAAAGCCAGACTGCACTAGTTTGGCCAGGAGGGATTAGACCTCCCTGCATGGTCACTGATAGGTGGTTGTCTCATCAAACAGCTCTCAATTAACATATAAAAAAAGGGGATCATGGAAGACCAGTGGTCACCGATTAGGCAATGTTTGCTATATAGAGGGCGCAAGTAGCTATAAGTAGTGCAGTGGGGTTTAAACCTGCTCATATGCATGTAGCCTTATAACAGGTGTTACTCAATTGTGTGAACTTACTGATTCATGTAATGTGAATAGTGTGCACCGCCCATTGACTCAAGCATGAGAACACACCAGATGAGAAATGAGATATGATAATTATCCTAGTTATTCTCACCCAAGTCCTCTCTTCTTGTATACGTTCCTCTTGTTCTCTTTTTACTCTCCCACTCTCTCCCTCTTCTCTCCCTCTCTCTCTTTTCTCTCTCTCTCTCTCTCTCTCTCTCCCCTCTTTTTTCCCCTCTCTCCCCTCTGTTTTCCCCTCTCTCTCTCTCTCTCTCTCTCTCTTTCTCTCTTTGCTCTTCTCTTCTTCCCTCTCTGTCTCTCTTTCTTTTTTTTTCTCTTTCTCTCTCACTCTCACTCTCTTTCAATTTATTTTTGTGTTTGTCATTTCCAAAACACTTGAAATTTCAGGATTTGATTTTTCAAGTAGAACATACATGTAGTGTGTGCCATAAAAGAAAAACCTAAACAAAACCTACTAAACATATGATTTTTCTCATTTCAGAAATCCCCCAAAACAATTTAAAAGAACTGCTGGAGACTATGACTTGATCCACCTCTATAAACTCCTGATTGTACCCAGCGGACTTGAACGACTCTAATGTGAAGCCCGCCCTCAACGGCTGGATCCCTGGCATGCGACTAAGTGGTCAAGATGCCCAGCGGAGACAAGAAGCACCGGCACACGGATGTCAAAAGGTAAGGGTCATTTTAAATCTATTTTGGCTTTTCAAAAGTTATATCAATGTACAATGTATAGAGTTCCTGAGGCCTTTTAATGACAGAAAACTAATTCTCACAAATCAAAAGTTTCACTGAATGTTAAAAACAAGCCTACAATTCAATTGGGTAGAAATTTGGTACATGAGCACATGTCTACAATTAAATTCTTGCTGTAAAAAGGGTGAATGCATGATACTTGAATCTGCACACTTTTTGCCACCTTTGTGGAAGTGCTTGTAATCAAATTCAGGAAAGCTAATCTGATTTGTAACCTTTAATATGTTTTATTGCTCTCTGCCCCTGTTAAAATGGACATTACCGGTATGTACTTATACTCCCAATAAACATGTTAAACCGGATTATTGGTATCCTGGTGTGGTACTCTGAAGTGACTCATAATATGATATGATACTTTATAGACTTCGGCCATGCATGAACATGTTCATTCTTATTTACGAGAGAGTGAAAAGTACTCTCAAAGTGTACATGTAGATGTCATTGCTCCTAATATTATTAAAATTTTCTTCTGTCTCCAATAGTCGGTATTCATTCCATGATTTATCCTTTTCTTGCTCACCCCCCCCCCCCCCCCCCCCTCTCTCTCTCTCTCTCACTCTCCATCTCTCTCTCTCTCTCTCTCTCTCCATCTCATCTCACCTACAGTATATGTTATTTAAATTTCTTCTGTCTCCAATAGTCTATATCCATTCCATGATTTATCCTTTTCTTGCTCACCCCCTTCCACTCTCTCTCTCTCTCTCTCTCCATCTCACTCTCCGTGTCTCTCTCTCTCTCTCTCTCTCTTTTCGATTCAATTCATGGTCTTCTATAGTAGTATGCATAATCGCACATACGCTCCTCTTTCTCTCTCTCTCTCTTTCTCATATCTCATACTAATCTTCAATTTACTCTTATCTCTCTCCATTTCCCGCTCCTGTCTCCTGTCTCTTACATTATGGAGATGCATCCTTAATGGAAGTCGAAGCGGAATCTAATTTAGCTTTCATCTCTCCACACCCTCCTAATGTAATCAGTACAAAGAGACATGGCTTGTTTGAAGATTGCGAAGCATAAAATGCCCTTGAAAATGGATAATTCAGAGAATGTATAGTGTAACATCTTTTTGATTACATTCCGTTTTTATTCATTTTATATTGAATTTTGTATCCTTCAATTGAAGATAGGTGTAACCCATGTACAGATACATGTAGAAATAGAAATCTGCCTCTTTTTTTTTAAACTTTCGATTCAATCACCACAAATTTCAAAACTAGCATGTACATGTATATCGTTATATTATTAGAAAGAAAAAATAAATGATGAGTATAAAGTACTAGAAATTGAAAGATGATGCTTGCAAGGGGACTCTGCAACATATTTCCATTTTGGCTGATATAGGCCAATATACAGTGTAGATACTACCGTATTCATTACATGTGTTTACTTGGAGAGGTAAGGAGCTCTGAAGCATTACCGGTATGTTAAACATGTAATACTGAACGTGTATATAGCGAATTGATGATTAATATCATAGCTATAAACAGAATCTCATCTAAATGAAAAAGAACACATGTACATATAGGCTTTGTTTTGACATTCTTGTCTGTTGTTACCATGGTGATTTCTTCTGCATGGTTTGGTGAGCTTTTTCATGGTTGCGTGAAAATGAGATAAGCATGTACTTATCAAAGGGATGTTGATATGGATAAAACATGGAAAGAGTTATTGATGTAATCTACCAAAATAATTTCAAATCAAGAGCAGGAGTATTCTCTACAATTCATAACAAATTATGGTTGCTTTATTGCATTTCTATTTTCTAGCCATAAACAGTATTAAACTTCCTAAGTGAGGAAGCCATAGAATTGCAAAATGAACGTTTTCTTTTTCTGCTGATGGTAAATATTTGAATATCTTTTTGTGCATTTTTTTCTTCTTCCAGGGACAAGGAGTTGGATAAACTACTACGGCTTCTTAGTACACCCTCAAACAAACAGCAGGTATGGTGGAGATTGAAATCTTGATTGAGTGTATGTATCAAGATTCATAGAACGATAAGAGGGGTATAGTGGGGGGGGGGGGAGACAGACCAAATAAGGGTAGAAAAGGATAGCTAAATGGGGATGTTTTGAAGCAGAGATAGGTATTGAGTGGAGTGAGAAGGGGGGGGGGGGACAAACAACAAATATTGTGGGTGTGTGGGGGGGGGGGTAGGAGAAAGAGACAGACCAAATAGAGGTGATACAAAGGATAGCTTCATGGGGGAAAAGAGGAATGGAGATGTTTTGAAGCAGAGATAGATATTAATTCAATGAGAGGAGAAGAAAGAGACAGACATAACGATATTGTGTGTGGGGGGGGGGGGTAGAAGAAAGATAGATACCAAATAGAGGTGATACAAAGGATACATGTAGCTTAATGAGCATGTACAATGATTGAAATATTGACCAATCTTTGCAAGTTAAGAAGGTGGGTCTAAGAAGAAAAGACTATTAGCCTAATCATGAATCTAAGAATAAAAAGGTGGACAAAAGAAATAAAGGAAAAATAAGTGCAGGAATGCCAATTTTCAGGCAATAGCCTGAATTCAGGCCCTGGCTATTTATTTTCAGACTATACTTTAGGCTTTTTTGTGTACAAAATAGCTCATTCTAGGTGATTTTCAGGCCCTCTGATCAATTCTAACTGGCATCCCTGTAAGTGAAAGTCTAGATTACAAACTAATGTGTAGTTATTCAGAATGACATTCCATCTCTACTGTTTCTTTTATAAACCTCTTCTTGTGTCCTCCATACATGCAGCTACCTCCCCTCGACTTCGATGCTGGCAATATCAACAATAACAATAACAGCCCAGATGGCAAGGGCTTTCATCATGGCTCATCCATGCTCGGTCTCCACTTCTCCCCTCCCAACGGCAATGGCTACAGCCATCAACACCAGATATTTGAGGCATCTGCTCTGGAGAGCTTCAGTTCCAAGTACCAGACAGAGAGGAATTTCAGCGGTCATGTTTTCAACAAGCAGTTTGATCAGGTGAGTGTGTCAAAAAAACTTTTTAAATACTGCAGGGGGTTCCTTTTTCTATTTTTCATTCTTTTACAGTTTGCTTCAATCTGAAATTTGAAAGATGACCATGTTTTTTTCATGTACATGTATATATTTAATTGTCTTTTTATTTTTTTATTCTTATTGATGATTTTTTTTTTTTTTTTGGGGGGGGGGGGGGGGCAAATTTAATGGAAATGAAAAATGGATTGAATAGAATGACAAAAATCCTATCCTTCCCCTTTAAAAACGCATTTATAAAATGATATACATTTAGCTCAGTTTAATCATATCCACAGCTCAGCTGTCAGTATGAATAGTAAAGAACCTAGGATTACTGTACCTATATGATTATGTAGTTTTATGTTTTAATTAAAGTACAGGAAAATTGTTAATCATTAGGTTCATGTACAAATAGCTGAACAAATTATCTCTTTAAATGTGCTATCAGTACAAAGAGCTGTTCCAACATTTGATTGGAAACAAATAGCTCTTTGTTTGCTTGCAAATTCTTACATGTATATTGTTTGTGTTTGATTTCTACAGATTTTTACAGCAATAGTCAAGCACAGATTATGTTGCTCGTAAGTATTGATATAGCAGACACTATTTGAACTGATTGGATGAAGTTGATATTTCTGTAGTAGTATAAAACACTTTGCCACCCTAACGCTCTAAACTGCTGTGAAACTTACTAGGTAGTGTATGATCATGTATAAAAATGCAAGGAATGTTTAAGTTTCTCAGCTAGTTGTGTTTCTTGGGCTACATGGACTATTACATTTTAAAGGGGGTGTAGCATGGCAAATACTGGTTAACGCCATCTATGAATTCTTTTGGACAACTGCATGCAAACGAATGGACTTGATTAATGGTCAGCGCGCTAGTGTTCACAAAACAGACCGCGTATGTTGCACGCACGTGAATACTGCGGTCGAGTCGTCCGTAGTTGCATTATACCTGATTGGTCCCGAGTCAGGCCACGGGAAAGACACTTAGTTCGTCATGCTACACCCCCTTTAATTGTTTTTATGTGATATGTAAGTGTATAAATGTGTGTCTACACATGATAGCTATTGTTGATGAACACATGTATACACTGTTCATGCATAATGGTAGAATGACAATAACTATACAAGCATACAAAAGATTGGTTCCACTTCTGTAAGCGTTTTAAAGTAACTGAAGGATTACTCGGCTTTCCCCAGGGACAATATAATAATGGCATTCTTACTCATAACTTACCTCTTCCCCCAGTGATCTTTGTGCTCTAGTTCCTGTGAGACTGTAAATTTTGTCCTCTTTTCAAATATTTGTAATTGCTATGGTACTTACTGTTTTTAGCACTCCTAAGTATTCTATATTATTATTACTTAGTCATGCTCTTCGATCTGGCTTTCAACTGACTTGTAACATAAAGCCCTCTTATTTTCCTTCGCAGAGAATGGGTAGAGCGAGTTCGCACTCCTAATATTCCATATTATTATAACTTAGTCATGCTCTTCTTGCTTCCAACAGACTTATAATGTAAAGCCCTCTTATTTTCCTTTGCAGAGAATGGGTAGAGCGCGTTCCCACGGAGCACATTGTCCGGGTGCTAATCGTCTTGAGGCTGTTCCTCCGGGACCAGTCCTACCAGAAGACACTGTTTGAACTGGGTGGTGTTAAAGTACTTTCCCAGGTATGTCACAAAACTAGAAGTTACAGTCAAGTCTGCTTTAACCACCACCTGTTTAGAAAGACCACCTGTCTGCAAAGACCATATATTTTGTTTCCCAATTCTATTTTGTGTCTACCAGTTCTATTTTGGTAGAATTACAATAACTGTACAAGCATAAAAAAGATTAATTCCACTTCTGTTAGCTTTTTAAAGTCCCTGAAGGATTACTATGCTTTCACTGGGGATAATAGAATAATGGTGTTCTAGCTTACTCGATGATGTATTGATCCTTTCCTTTTGTATTGCTGTTTGATTTCATGTCGGTATTAGAGTTTCTGTCACTTATTGTCCTTTTAAAAGTTTTGTTGTAAATTCTTCAATTGTAAAGAACTGTTAGGACTGATATGTTCAAGCAGTCATGCCTGAAGACCCGATACAAACTTGAAAATCTGAAATTTAAAAAAAAAAAATCTGAAATTTAAAAATTTGATCAAATTAACTCATATGAAAATATTGTGTTTGTTTGTGTTTTTTTGTACTTATATTTTGTATGTTTTTTATTGTTTGCATCTGTATGTAGAAATTATTAACGGCGACTGAGAATTACTTGAACAGAGGTGATTCTGAACCCTTCATGGTGGACATACTCAAAGAAATGTCAAGTAAGTCCATTCACTGCTTCTTGCCCTCTCTCCTCTCACGTCTCTCTCTCTCTCTCTCTCCCTTTCTCTCTCTCTCTCTCTCCCTTTCTCTCTCTCTCTTTCTCTCTCCTCTTTCTCTCTCTCTCTCTCTCTCTCTCTCTGTTTTTCTCCCTTTTTCCCTCTCTATTTCCTCTCTATTTCCCTTTTTGCTCTTTTTCTTCCATCGCCATTTATCTATCTCTCTCCCTCTTAAATCCCTTTTCTCTTCCTTCTTGAAAAGTGATATATTTGTTCTGCTTTTACATTGAATAATTTAAATATTGAAATATATTTGGAGTTAATATTTCAGAGTTACATTGTATTTCTATGAGATTCAGATTGTCATTCACTCAGTGAAATTATTTTGATTTTTAAACAAAGCTAAACCATTTACTATATTCAGCTGACGTGTCACACTCATTTTATCTCCATAGGACTGAATAAGATCTCTTTATTATTTACATGATTTGTCTTTATTTCAGATAAGCTAAATCATTTTCTATATTCAGCTGACAGACTAACTTTATCTCCATTAGACTGAATAAGATCTCTTAATTGACATGATTTGTCTTTATTTCAGATATATTTCAGAAGTTGTCTGGTAACGTGAAGCAGAGGGACTGGTTAATAGCATGTGGGGCTCACAGGGTAAGCTCCATTTTGTTTTTTCCTTTTTTTCTTCTTAACTTAGAGAGAAGGTTGAGTTCTGGGAAGAGGTGAAAAATATTTTGTGAGCTGTTATCATTGTATTTTGCAAGTGTGGAAGAACATCAGATAAAAAAATGTTCCCTGAAAAGCATGGCTCTTCAAATGCCTTAATATTTTTAATATGGCATGTCACATCATAAAAATTGGGACAGATTTTCCCCATATACATCTTTCTGTGTACAGTGCTTGTAACTTTACCAAGACTGGGCCAAATTTCTTATCATTTTGATGATTCCAGAAGCTTGCAGTACACGCAAATACTTATATGCTAGATGGTCAACCTTTTCTGATCGATTCCACAAAGTTTCTTTCACAATGCAATCGCATGACCAGAACTCAACTTTATCTTTAAAGATAAGCTTGAGTTCTGGTAATGATCGAAAATAAATTCTCACAGAATCCAACAAAACTTACAATGAACGTTCAAGATTACAATAAATGACTTGTGCCAAATGATGTATAGGGGCTGAGTGAAAGGTATAGAAAGATAAGGAAATCAAGGTAAGGCCCGACACCATGTGGTCACCATGTGCAAATAAGAATTATGGTTTTTATTGAAGATGATTTCCAGCAAGTTTTTGTGAGGTTATTTTTATTTTACTGGTTCAAACAATCAATCTACTGCAGGATAAACAATCCAGAATGAGTTATAGCCATGTTCTCTTGACATACGATGCCCATACCAGAGCTTGAGATTAGCTTTAATCAGATTAGGCCTGAGTCATGTCGGGATTTTCATAAACCGGGTCCCGACGGCCCGCACCGATCGGGACCCGGTGTCCCGAAATCAGCTCGCAGGATTTGTCACTTGCCTGTATAAAAAGCGCATATCATCGGTATGTCCCTTAAAAGTGACCTTTTTTATCAATCAAATTAATCAACACATGCATACCTGGGCTCAGATCGGTATATTATTCCATTTGACATTATTTTTATCCATGATTGGCGATGTTTAGAGCCATTATCGTGCCTCTAAAAGTAAAAAACTGGGGCAAAAATAGAAAGACAACATTCGAGCCGCCATTTTGATTCATGCAGGTTGAATAAATTGGGTAAAAAAATATGAATGTTAGAATAATAAAACGGCCTTCTAAAAAGTACTTCCTTACAACATACCGATCGAATAATTTTAAAAAGACAAAATAGATATTTTTTCTTTGATTTTGAACACCGCATGCTTCTTTTAAAAGCTGAAAATTACTTGGTAATCACAAGAAGTTTCGATACGGATAGCTGTTGCAAGGCAAGTTCAGACTAGTCTCGGAAAAATGCGCCAGTGCACCTCGTTAGCTGTAATGCGTGCCCAAACGAACCCAAACAAAGACGTGATCGTAACGAGAAAAAAATCATTAAAAACTACGAGAGCACAATTGGAAAGACAATATACTCAACATTATCGTAAGCAGATACATAACTTGGAGGAAGAATACAATAGTTGTCCAAGAAAAGCCACAGAAATAGTGATAATCGAGGAGTAACTGGGTACATTTTTATCGCAAGGGGCCTTGCTGCTGCAAATACTCGAATCCTTTGTTATACTGCTTTCTACCGTAGAGGGCGGTTTTTGGTTTGCTAGCCTCGTGTTCAATTTAAACACGTGTAATTCGGAAATCGCAGCAGGGCCATTCCGATAATGATTGTACCTATAGTAACTCCTTAAATATCACTATTTCTGTGGCTTTTCTTGGACAACTATTGTATTCTCCCTCCAAGTTACATGTATGTATTTGCTTACGATAATTTTGAGTATATTGTCTTTCCAATTGTGCTCTCGTAGTTTTTAATGATTTTTTTCTCGTTACGATCACGTCTTTGTTTGGGTTCGTTTGGGCACGCATTACAGCTAACGAGGTGCACTGGCGCATTTTTCCGAGACTAGTCTGAACTTGCCTTGCAACAGCTACATGTATCCGTATCGAAACTTCTTGTGATTACCAAGTAATTTTCAGCTTTTAAAAGAAGCATGCGGTGTTCAAAATCAAAGAAAAAATATCTATTTTGTCTTTTTAAAATTATTCGATCGGTATGTTGTAAGGAAGTACTTTTTAGAAAGCCGTTTTATTATTCAAACATTAACGTTTCTTTCAACCTGATTTATTAATCCTGCCGAGAGACCCGACCAGTACATAAGCTAGCTAGCAGCTGGCAACAACAACCCCATGGGGCGAACTGCTCTGCAACCCATATTTATATCAGCAGTTCGGATTGATTCAGGATGAGCTAGAATATGATTGGTAACAATTAAATACTTAAGTTTTAAGGTGGATTGGTTTTAGTGGTGTGCAAAACTGCAATTTCTTACATATTTCATTATTTTTTTCGGAGCGTCGGTTCTCAAAAAACGAAACCGGGACCCGACGGCAACGGTCGGGTCCCGGTGTGATCGACCGTACCGACTCAAGCCTAAATCAGATAGAACTATACAAAAAGAAGTAGGGAAAATGTTGACATCTACATTCATTCAGCATACATATAGATATCACATGTATGAGATGTCCATGGGTATTGATACCAGCTGAAATATGAAACCAATCATGTTATGATGATAGCTACTGTAATCAGTAGGGATACTGTGAAAGGTCATTCAAAATGAGGGCTGGAGATATTTGCTCTGGGGTTAGGGATTAAAGCCCCTCTAAAGTGTAGAGAGCCCCCAAAATTTAATTGCAAAATTTCATTTTAATTGTATTATAATGTGAAAGAGGATGTCATTTAAGACACATTTCTGCAAGGATTTTCAAAACAAATGTGTTTAAAGTCGAATATTGATGAAAGAAAACAAAAATTTAGGTTTTTGGAGTACAATAGAAAACCTAATTTATGTATCCCTTTTAAAATCAATACTTGCCTTCAAACTAGTGCTGTAACATCACGGATATCTCCAATTCCGTTTAACCGCCAGTCAATTTTTTTTTTTTTTTTTTTTTTTTTGCCGACAAGCCAGGTCCGTTTGAAAAAGCGGGAAGGACTTTCATTTAACTGCAAGGTGCAGTTATAGGCGCCGATTCGTGCATGTGAACTTGTCACAAATAATAGTAACAATGTCGTTTTTAGAAGAATGTGTAAGATCATTAATGTAAATAAAAAACAATAGAGGACAAGATCCTTGTGGTACACCATGTGTAAAAATTGGATGAATTATTATTATAAACTACATATTGAGATCTATTACAAAGACTACTTTCAAACCAAGATGACAGACAAATTGGAGTGTCGTTCTAGTTTCAGAGTGGTGAGTCAACACACCGATTACTGAGCTGGGAGACATTGCCAGGCATAGTGCCAGGTGAAGGGGCATAAATCGAAACTTTAAAAAAAAAAAAAAAAAAAAAAAAATTATAAAAAAAAAAAAAAAAAAAAAAAACGGGAAAACGAAACCGTCCAATTGAAAACGGAATCCGCCATGGGCGGTCGGATACCGGACGGTTAAACGTTTGACTACAGCACTACTTCAAACACATTTGTTTTGAAAAGAAGTGCGTCTTAAATGACATCCTCTTTCACATTATGATACAATTTAAGTAAAATTTGAGGTTAAGGTTATGTACAGGTTTGGATCCAGGTTGATGGGAATTCCACAGTAAGACAAAAAGCTCTGCTCTATGGAGCATGTTCCATGTACAATCATGTAGAGAATTAACTCAGAGTATCTTTATGTCTTTCTATTGGAAGCTAGTCGTGGGTTCAAATCGGTCTTGATGGATTTGATGGGAATTTGTCTGGACTGACCCAGGTGCTTTGGATAGATCATATATCCTTGAATGTTCAAGGCACGATATACAGCTTACATACCTGTACATGGCAGGTCACTGAAAGCCATGAGAGCAATTATAAATGTCATGCAATGCTTATTATAGATAGAAAGTGTGAATGAATTACTAGATAGTTATTATTATTAATATTAATATTGTTGTTGTTATTATTTAAAAAATAACCATTAGTAGTAGTATTATTATTAATATTATTATTATTGTTGGTCATCATCATCATCATCATCATCATCATCATCATCATCATCATCATCATCATCGCCATTGTTGTCCCTACCATTACGATAACCTAACAATTTGATTTATTTGTGTATTTGTCCAGCCTTTGGTGATGTTGCTGTCAGCCAGTGATGTAATGGTCCTTCATTGCTCCCTCTATGCTCTCATCGGTATGGCTCAAAGGTAAGTCTATTTGTTGTGACATTGACATTACAGGCCCATGTACCCACAATAATGATAGTATTAACGATAATCTCTTTTTTTTTTTTTTTTTTTTAACAAGGCAGTTAATCATTCTCAGAGAGCAATATAAACTCTGTCTCAATCTGACTTGGATTTAGCAACCATCTTTCTTTGGTAAATTCATTATTATTTTTTCTTTGATTCAAAACTTTATGTAAAACTAAGACTGATCATTTTAATATGTGTGGTTTCTGAAACCAAATTTTTCCTTTATCAAACATTTTGATGTGGAATCTACTCCCCCATACAAAGGAGTGATCTTTTGAAAAGTAAAAAGTATCAAATCTATTTCTATGGTATTATCTTGCTTATTTTAATCTTCCTTTTTTTCCATTTCATGTTTAGCCCTGAACCCAGAGCAATCATAGGAGAGCTGTACTGTGTAGAGACACTGCTCAGGATACTACAAGACTATGACATCCTCTCAAAAAAGTAAGTTCCCTGATCCCAAAACTTCATCATTAAACAGAATTGTTATTACTTACTTTAAGGGAATGTAGCTCGCATTTTTGTAGAGTTGTGTTTGCAATAGACTGTAGTGTTATGAAAACCGTTTGCCAAACGCGAAATTTGGTTTCGATTTCCATTCATAGATATCTTGATAATCAGACAGGTGATCGGCTTGTAAAAGTCATGGAGCTCTGACTGACCTAAACATTTATAATTATCATTGCAGCATGAGCTAAATCCAGGATTTTGTTTCGGAATCTGAGGCAATGTTATTGAGTCACTTTAACAGAAATTGTATTTCTTACTTCAGGGGAATGTGGTTCTCATATGTTGAGAGTTGTGTGTGCAGAAGTGGAATACAATTTTAACTCCTCTAGTTTGATTTAAAATGCATGTCGTCTGATCATCTAGGCTCACATATGACATGAAGTGAAGATAATATAAGATGTGTTATGGTCCTTTGCCAATCTGGTGTAGGTACAATGAAATTGTAAATTGTTCATATAGTAGACTTACCCCTCCCCGATGAATCCCCCCCCCCCCCCCCAATTTACCATCTTCCCCTTGATCCTCTACCCATCTATATCGGATTATGATACCATTGACTGACAAGGTATTCATTACATGTGTGTGTGCTTGTGTAATTGGGATTTTACAGACATGTTTCTATCAGATATGATTATTTATACGTCTGGGGACCGACCTATAACGTCACCATCCTAAAGATGTTACTCAGTTCTTGAACCGGGGTGGCGTGGGCCAGGTTGTAGGCGTAGACAGAGAGCGGACCAAGTGAACGTGCTGCTAGACCAACTCACATCTCCCTCATATATCATCCCCTTGCCTAGATTTGCTACCAGGCAGGGTGCAGTCATTATTTTATATTGATAAAATGTCCTTCTTTGCATATTCCACTTTGGGTCAATGTCAGTTGATTGATGAATTAGAATTATGTAACGACATACTTGTACTAGTAAGATACGGTTTTTTCTCTACTCTTGTGTAGACTTGCTGCCTGGCTATTGAAGGTGTTATGTCTGGAAGAGCAAGTGGGAGAGCAGGTGAAGATCTTTGATGGGATGCCCATTCTTCTCAGCATTCTACACTCGGATAACATCAGTCTACTCTGTGATGTGGTATGCATCTTTAGACTATATTCTCTTCTTCTTGATGGTGGTGATTAGGATGATGAGAAAGAGGAGGAGGGGAAGGGAGAGTGAGGAGAAGGAGGAGGAGGGGGGGGGGGGGGGTTGGGGGAAGAGGCGGATGGTGGTGATAGTGATGAAGTTGCTTCTGCTGATAATGATGATTGCCAGATGATAACAATAATGGCAAGAAGATGATGATGATGATGATGAAGATGATGATGAGGAGGATGATGACGGCGACGATGATGGTGATGATGATACAGTACAGAGATGGGTTTATACCATTATTTTTTCAGGTCTTGTATATGAGTGTACAATGCCTTTGAAAAAAAAAGGACTTGGTATTATTGGGGCAAAGGAAATAATTTTTAAAAATGCACTTTGATTTATGGGGTACAAGGAAATAATCAAAAAATGCTCGTAGTTCTATGGGTTTTTTTTTTTTTTTTTTTTTTTATATCTGTAAATAAGTGGACCGGGTTAAACCATGTTTGATTTCAGTAATCCACACTGATAACTCTCTGAAGATCAAAGGGTTCTGTGCCCTGTTTCACAAAACTTGTTATCAATAACAAATACTAAATTTATATAACAAGTTTGCTCTCAGCCAATCAGATGCCACACTTTCAATAGCTTATAACAGTTATCTTAACCTGTCATTGATAACAAGTTTTATGAAACAGGGCCCCGATCCTCTTGTTCACTATTAAACAACCTTTGTCTTTGATAATTGAATCGTAATCTGATTAAAAAGATTAACAACCTTTGTACATCCTGCTGCCAAATTCTTTTGGGGAGCATTCACATAAGGTGTTCTTTTGTTGGTGTTTTTTTGTTTAATCCTCCCTTTTTAACCTGAGATCTACCCCTTTTTCTGTCAAATACACTTTTGTCTATTGAGAAAGGTCATGTGATATGTTTGCTTTTAATTCATGTTCAGACATGCATTGATAAACTTCTGCATTCAAAAAGATGAGGACAAAAAAAAAGCATAGAAAAACTTTTCTTATAGCCCGCATGGCTAAAAGAAATGCTGGCCATGCACAAGAAAGATCCTACATGTGAGTGTATTCTATAATTATTGTGATATACAATTATTGTACAGATTTGCGAAATATGCTGAAATTAACATGTAGCTTGAGGTTAATTCCCCTTTATTAATTTTATTTCTTTCTTTTGATAATCGTTTCAGGTTTGGTGCATAGCACAGCTAGCTCAAGACCAGGATGCAAGTAATGATGTCAGGAGTATGGGGGGAATCCCCCTCCTTCTAGCGCTCTTACAGTAAGTATTATTTGATCAATCTTATTCTACTTATATGGAAAACAATATCTCTATGAAAATGTTTTCGCAACTTCTGATTTATAATTGTTCATTGAATATGGTATAACATGTATTTTTATTCGATATGGGGGTAGTATTTTATCTTTTCTTATGACTGTTCTTTTGGAATCTCTAAAAATTGGTTAATTGATAAATTCTCTCTCTCTCTCTCTCTCTCTCTCTCTCTCTCCGTTTCTCCATTTCCAATGAACTTTCTAGTGGAATCACTCATTTTAATATGTGGTATGAATGTGTTAAAAAAGAACCCTATGCAAATAATAAAGATTTGTAGTTTGTGTACAAGAAACCTCGCAAATTACGAAAAGTGCATTGTTGTTATATATACCTTCATTTTGTGACATCAAACTTTTGTGAATCTGGACCATACACACACTCAGTTTATGCATGTTTGTTTTGTTTTTGTTCCCGTTATATTTCACCTAGTGTAATTGTCAATACTGTAAATTACTTTCATTTGAATATTTCAATTTCAATTTATTATGTTTCCAACAATACATTACAAATCAATTATAAACATTTACAACAACTTAGGAATGCATATTGGAAACAGAGGGGTCCTCTAAAAAGCAATAATGCTTGTACAAGTGTGGACACCTCAAATGGTAATTAAATTGTCTCTGTCTTCTCTTTTGTTTTCAGTGATCGTGAATTCAGCTCTGATAGAGGCTCATCCCAAGCTTTGGCCAGTGCAGGTTCATCAGGCAGACATCATTCTCTTCCATTCCCTGTCCATGATAATGTAGGAACAATTCAAACCTCCAGGGGGGTGTTTCACAAAGATCCACTAAGTTGGACTTATCTCTAAGTTGGACTTATCTCTAAGTTGGACTTAACAGTTATGGAAAGACATTAGCATCATTGAAAATATTTCATAAAAGTTATTTTAAAAGGCATAAAATGTTCATTCAAATCATTCATATTTTCTATTATCAAGGAAATTTCATGTTCTTGATGTGGAATTTATGAAAAGTCAAAAATACTTCAAATTTTGCTTTTGAATATATTTTATTTTAAGGCCTCAAATGGCTCTCCACATTGTTTAAGTCCAACTTAGAGTTGAGTTTGACTTTGGATCTTTGTGAAACACCCCCCTGAAAATATTATCCTGGGCCCTGTCTTACAAAGAGTTGATAGCGATCAATCTCAACTACATGTATGTACACATAAGAGATAGGAGATTGCAAACTTGCTATTGATTAGAGGACTTGCGATTGATTTGGATCAATCATAACTCTTTGTAAGACAGGGCCCAGATGAGGTTTAATTTTGTGAAAGGCTGCTCTATTCCACTCATGTCATATATGTGTTATAATGTGATGTACAGATTTTATGAGTCTATATATTGTATGTTTCTCTTCAAATTCTGTGATTTTGCGAGAGGTGTTGTACGTTTTTATTTTTAGTATGCCTAAATGATCAATATGAATGTTATTAGTAGAATTATTTGTACTATATATGTGGAACACAATGTATAATGAGAGCCAGGTCATCCATAATTGCCTACCTCTAGAAGGAAATTTGTATTAAAGAACCTGTCTGGAAAGTTTACAGTGGCCAATCTATTGTGCTTCCATTGGGCGACCTTTATAGACAGGTTTGACTGTAGCTCTATATAAATGACAGATGACTTACTGAGCATTTTTGATGATATTGTAAAGCTCACCAAATATTCATCTATTTACCTTACAGGGTGACGTTCAATTGGAGCACATATTATCTCTGAAATCAGGTGAGTTGATTGGCAAGATATGTTTTATTTCAACCCTTTGAATACCACAATAACAAAGCAGAAGCCTATGGTGTCAGTTAAAGAAATACCAGGTTTTATCGAATGGGTTAATAATTTAATATGCAAATGGTATGATTCAAAATCATGCCAAAGTGTTGATGAATACAAGATAAGCAAAAAATAAAACTTTTCTTCCCATGATAATAAAATAAATACAGCAAATACACTAATAACTCAAAGTAGAACAAAAAGGTTTATCAAAGGGAGAGAATAATAATTATCTTCCTTGAAATATTGCTCCATATATAGATAGTGTCATAATGCCATTAGGTTATAATATTAGCTCTTTCACTGTTGTCCCGTTAAAGGGTTTAGGTATCTTTGGATTAATAAGTTCATGGTGCAATCAAAATTATAAACCTTTAGGTCAGTCAGAGATTGCCATGACTTTTACAAGTCGATCTGATAATCAAGATATTTATGATTGGAATTAGAACGGTTTTTATAACACTACAGTCTATTTGGGAAAATGAGTATGGTAAAACTGGTCGCTCAAAGAATTTACTTTTTTGAAGCACTTCATGATCATTTTGAACTCAGTGTTATATTGCTCTGGTTCATAACATTATGAGCCAGAGCAATATAACACTGAGTTTCCATAGGACTATGGATTTGTATGATGTCACAGCTTCGGTACTCTATTGACAGGTTTGACTGTATTTCTAATGTCACTTTCTTTTGCTTTGTTCACTAAATAGCATGCTGTGCAGCTCTGACTGAACTGGTGCGCAATGACACCAACGCTCAGCAGATTGTTCAGAACAATGGTATCTACAGCGTGGGCATGCTCATCTTCCCTCAGAAGACCTCTACTAAGGCTGAGAGTGAGGCTGTACAGACTTTACAGGTAAGTTCAAGGGCATTCTGGATAACAATAATAATAATAGTTTGTCCTTATATAGCGCATTTCAGGACCGCAGGCCCTCTCCATGCACTTTACAAATATATATTATTAACCCAGTCATCGCATTCATGCTTACCCGCACACAATGTATGCACATTCTCCACTCCCTGGGGAGCATTCCAGCCAGTTGCCATTTTACAAGCGCCACTTGCTAATCAAACCACATTAACTTTCGCTTCGTACCGGGTACCCATTTAACACCTGGGTGGAGAGTGGCAAATGTAGATCAATGTCTTGCCAAGGGACATGAGGACAAAGGACTAGGGCGGTGTTCTGAAAAATCATTTAGCGAAAAGATAACGTAGAGAAGCTAACATAGAAAATAACATTGGTCTAGGAGTCATTTAAGAAATGAAAATTGGATCTATTTAAACATGACCTGCAGTTGATATGTTCTTTCCTGCGTATTTCCAAATTGGTTTCTGTGAAAGCTACAAAATTATACTGAGTATCTTCAAGTTTTGAACGTAAAAACCAATGTATATATAAAACATAGAAAAGAAAGGAATAAAGTAGCTTTTCATGTACACCTTCATGACAAACGCATTGACAAAGGTAGTGTGTAGCAATTGATGATGCTCAATAAATATGTGCTATAGTTCACATAGCTGTACAAGTGATCTAACATGAGATGTGATTGGCTGAGAGTACTTTTAAGAGTGATTCTCATTAGAGAATCAATTAAAAGTGGGCGTGCTGGGGGTGTAACCTAAAAGAAGATGATATGCCCTTTATGTAGTTTTCAGAATACCGATTTAGAGATAAATCTATGTTAAAGGCTATGTTAACTCTGGGACAAAACATAGAAGTTAACATTGCTTTCAGAATATAGCCCTGGTTGTCTCTTAGTGATATCTTTTAAGTATAAGTCACCCTCCTCCCCGCCTCTCCCCTTTTGTATATTATGTTTTGCAAATATTTCCTTATATTTAGGCAATTATCTAGTTCTTGCTATGGTTCTTGTATAACTTTGCACAAGAATTAACAGACTCTGACATCTATAGTTCCCTCTTTCATGCATATGCTGATAGCTCCTAAAATTCATCTCTAGCTGCCAAAATTGTTCGGTTGCCGAGATCTCAACAAGTATAACGCACTTTATCACAATCACTTGTAGCAATAGAGCAGATTTCATTTTTGTTTTCAGACTTTTTCGCTCCACAGGGATTTTATTGATTTTCATTTGCAACAAATTAACAAACATATATTCAAGGTAATTTATATTTATAACATGAATAAAATTGACTACTCAAGATACAAATATTTGTTGAAAGCAGATTTCATGATCATTCACATGCACTTTGTTTTCTTCGCAGAAAAATTCTTTCCGATCGCTGAGGTTTCTGTTCAGCATGGAGAGGAATCGTCGCCTCTTCAAACGTCTTTTTCCTCCTGATCTCTTCGAGAAGTTCATCGATGTGGGTCACTACCAGAGGAATATCAGTGCATATAAGAGCCTGGTAGAAATGCTCTCTGCTCTACCTGTAAGTACTTATTAAAGCCCCTTTGCACTAGTTTGGCATGGAGGGATTAGACCTCCCTGCAAGGTCACTGGCAGGTGGTTATCTCATCAAATCAGCTCTCAATTAACATAAGAAAAAGGAATCGTGGGGGATCAACGGGTACCGCTTAGGCATTGTTGGCTGTTTAGAGGGCGCAAGTAGCTATAAGTAGTGCATGCAGTGGGGCTTTAACCCATGCATGTACAGGAACGGGATGGGCTACTGTGTTAAGTCTAAGGGAATGAGAGAATTGAGTAGTCTTTAGGTCAACGAGTGGTTCGCACCTAAAATAGCATCACCAGCTTTATTAAAGAAAAAACACATGATAAACAGTGAAGGGTCTGACGATAATTTTCCCTTTTAGTACCTTTTGCAAATAGACCATAAGTCTATACATTGAATTAAATATAAGGATTAACATTTCAAAGAAGATGGTTATACAGCTGCATGTACAGTACTAGCAGTTATTATATATATTTTTTTTTTTAATGATTGTAAGAAAGAATTGAGGAAGAATGGAGAACAAAGAAGAATTAAGAAAAGGATGGACGGGTGTTTCATTTGCCTTAGTCAAAGTAATAGATCTTGAAATCTTTACAAAGAAGTTCTGTACAAACTATCATCAAATTCATCTTTGAAATGTGCTATTTTGATTGTGTAATGGCAAGAACTCGGAACAAATATTGAATATAGTTACAGATAATGCTGGCACATGCATTACATTTTTAAAAATGTTTGGGGTTTATATTCTGTAATTCTGCATCTTTGTGCTTTGTTACTTTTCAGGCTGATCTGTTGGACACTATCAAGGTGAATTTTGAGGAGACGAATCAGAACAAGGAGCCTACGCAGTCCATCTCTGGATACCTCGTCTATGAGCATCTAGGAACAGGTGCCTTTGGCAGTGTCTACAAGGTAAGCATCTAGCTGTCATTTCAGTCTGGCCATCATCAAGACTAAAGTTGCGATTGATTGCAAGTTGCAAAATTTGAAACTGATATTTGCAATCGATTGCAACTCAACTTTCTTGCAATGCCCCACTAGCTAGTTTCCTGAATTTCCTAAGATATTTTTAGGATTCAAGTTTTAATAATTAAATTAAGTAAAGTAGATGTAGCTTTTGTTCTTTTATTGGGGGGTTGCAAGAAAGTTGAGTTGCGATCAATTGCAAATTTGCAATTAATCGCAAGACTTACGCTTGATTTGGGGGATTTGCAATTGATTGCAACTTTCGTGCAACGCCACATAAGACTATCTATTCCCATAATATAACATATATCATAACATAATGTTGTTCATGACCTATTTGTAAATTACGTCATCCTTCGCAGGTGAAGAAGAACGCCGGTGGCAACTTCCTAGCCCTGAAGGAGATCTCCTTCAACAACCCTGCTGTAGGTAGGACAGCCAAGGAGAAAGAGAAGAGCATTGAGAGTATCGTCAGCGAACTCAGTATCATCAAGGAGCACATGAGACATCCCAACGTTGTTCGCTACTACAGGACGTTTACAGAACGTGAGTGTGGACAAATCCAAAGACTTTTATGTTAATATAACAGGGGGGGGGGAAGTGTTTTACAAAGATCCTAAGTTGAACTTATCTCTAAGTTGGACTTAACAATTATGGAAAGCTGTTAGCATCTCTGAAAATATTTTGTAAAAGTTATTTTAAAAGGCATAAAATGTTGATTCACATCATTCATATTTTCTAATATCAAGGAGATTTCACGTTCTTGATGTGGAATTTATGAAAAATCTCAAATACCGGTACTTGAATTTTTGCTTTTGAATATATTTTATTTAAAGGCTACAAATAGCTCTTCATAATTTTTAAGTCAAGTTTAAACAATAAACCACTTCCAAGGGAAACAGATAATTTGGTCTTTATAGACAGGTGGTCTTTCTACACAGGTGGTCACTATTAAAGCAGGTTGGATTTATATGGAAACTTATCTATTGTTTGTGGAGAGAGGGGAGCAATCAACCTCTTAATCAATTATCAGTCTGTGCATTTTTAGACCAATCATGGTGAATGTGATTTAAAGACCGTCTGCGCTAGTTTGCCCAGGAGGGATAAGACCACCCTGCTGGTCACTGACAGGTGGTTATCTCATCAACTCAGCTCTCAATTAACATTAGAAAAAGAGGATCATGGGGAACCAACAGGCACCACTTAGGCATAGAGGGAGCAAGTAGCTACAAGTAGTGCAGTGGGGCTTTAATCAAACAAAGACAGTCCTGCATTATGCCTATATGATCAACAAAGTAATCGTAAAACCTGCTGCAGTGACATAAATATGGAAATTATTACTTTATTTTTTTATTTTTTTTCCGCAGCTCAAGTTGAGAAGATGTACATCATAATGGAGCTCATAGAGGGTGCCCCACTCTACGAGCATTTCAACTCACTTAAAGAGAAGAATGAGAACTTCTCTGAGGAGAGGATATGGCATATATTTATTCAAGTGAGTAAAATTAAGACTTCTTTGATTTCCTGCATATAATTAAAACAAATACACTCACCAGTAACAGAAAGTGGACACTATTTGTAATTAAATATTCTCAAATCGATATTTAATATGAACTTATCTTTCAAGTTTCAATTCTCTGTACTAAAATAGTAGAGGAACATAGAGAGGTTGAATAGGGCATTTACATTGAGATCTCTGCCATTATGCCAGTGTCTTGGTGCAAGTACATACTTTATATTACTATGACATGAAACACTGAACAGATATATGAAGATTGTGATGTAATTTGTCTGAATTTATTCCTCTTGGGATCTTGCTGCTATGTAAATGTCAAATATGTCTTTGCTCAGATATATTCTTCCATCTAGTAATGCTAATCATCTATTTATGAATCTCTCAAATAAATTTAAAAAGACAATTCCAATGGAGGCGTGATACATGTACATGTGTAGCTCAGTGGTAGAGCACTGGTCTCTTAGCCGAAAGGTTCCGGGTCCTAAACCATAAGCTGGTGCCGGCCCCTTTGGTAATTTATGCATTAATCATTACCATTATACCAATTCCTTAGGAGAGGACTTAAAGCTCCCGGTCCTCTTGTTGCTTATACTTTATACAAGTGCACACATGCTTTCTTAGTATTCAGATAAATGAAACAAATCAAACAAACAATGATTGTTCTAAATATGAAATATGAAGTTGTTATAACGATTTTCATGTATTCTATCCATCTGACTATAGATTGTGCTGGCATTGAGATATCTGCATAAAGAGAAGAAGATTGTACACAGAGATCTGACACCTAATAACATCATGCTTGGAGAGAGGGACAGAGTTACCATCAGTGAGTATGATCTTCAGAGTCCCTTTAATGTGGCCTTAAAGGCATCGTTTAACAATGTCAAATCTGAGATGCACGGCCCTACGGTTATCAGTGTCTGTAATATGGTGTAATATTAAAGCCCTAAAAAAAAATTGTGCTTCAAAATGATCATGAAGTGCCTCAAAAAAGTAAAATCTTTGAGTGACCGGTTTTACCATACCGGTACTCATTCTCCCAATAGATGTAGTGTTATAAAAACCGTTAGGAAAGTGAAAAAGTAAATTTTGATTTCCAATCATAAATATCTTGATAATCAGATGGGCGATCAGCTTGTAAGAGTCATGGGATTTCTGACTGACCTAAAGGTTTATAATTATGATTGCAGCATGAGCTAAATCCAAGATTTTGTTTCAGAATCTGAGGCAATGTTACAGAGTCACTTTAACAAGATAATTGTGAAACCGCAAACCTGTATAAATTGCAAAATGTCAGTGTTGTCATATTTTATGATATTGATAGGATAGGATATAAAGGTAAAGTTGAGATGTTAGTGAAGATCTTACAGTCATGTAAGGTATGTTTTTCCAAGAATACATAAGTGGTGGTTCTTTTTGATTGGGGGGGGGGGGGGGGAGGTCACTCTGTATTTAAGCGTATTATAATATTGAATACTGCAAATTTGTACTCTAGGATACATTCATTTAACTGAATGCCATCTAATTTTATCGTTGCACGAATATGTAGAGAACTTTATTCTTAAATTTTTCTATCTAAAATCAGTCGTCTTGTCCCATATGCTGATGTTAATGTTATTTATTGTGTTTGATGTTACAGCTGATTTTGGTCTTGCTAGAGCCAGACAACCTGATGCGAGCAAGATGACATCAGTGGTAGGAACCATACTCTACAGCTGGTGAGTGGCATACAAGTATTTATTTATTATTTATTTATGAAAACATCTTTTAACAGGATAACATCTATCAGCTCGTAGGCTGTTTTACATAATGGTCCTGCATAAAGAAGGAAAACACAAATTTAAGAACTGACAATAAGAGTATTGACAAGTGTAGTATAATCAGTTAGGAAATGAAAATAAAAATAGAACAAGAAATATCTTAGCAGCTACATACATGTACATACCTGCCAACCACCCCGATTTAGGCGGAGTTCCTCCGCATTTTTCATACCAACTCCAAATTCCGAGTGCATGCCTCAAAACTCAGATTTTTTTTAATTTTAAAATATTTTTAAAACAAACGACTGTTGCATAAGACTAAAGCATAACACAGCATGATAACCAGATCACGCCGACATCCGCGCTCGCGCTCATAGAAGATATACACAGCGCAGCCCGAACATGATCGTTAGTTCCGCAGTCATTATCCATGAACTGCATGTACTAGTACATGGAAGCACGTGCGCAAGCTATATCGATAAAGTGTGTGCGGACGTTGTACTAATACATACACTACATGCAGCGTTGTTGCATAGTAACTGCATGCGTATAGCCCACGTGTATTTATATTACATGTGCAGTTGATACACCGTGCATAAACACTGTATACATTGGCGTGTTTTCTTCAATGCTTGTGTGATTAACTGCGATCGTGGAAGCTTGTTATTTACCTGACTTCCTCAGATTTATTTTGGATTACTACTACTATATTCTTCTTCTTCGTTGATTTCTCCATTTTTGAAGGACAAAATGGGTAAGACTCGTGCTGTTCATAATCAGAAGTATAAGAAAGAATACAAAAATTGTTTATGTGTGGGGCGAAAAGGTTGAAGGAAAAGGCCCATTTGCACCATTAAAATGGAGAGAAAAAAAAATAGACCCTAAAGTCCTGTGTACCCCCCCCCCCCCCCCCCCCCCCCCCAATCTACGGGCTACTACCCCAATCCTTCGGTGGTTCGCGACCTCGTAGTCCATCCAGAAAAATTTACTCCTAATTTCTCTTGTCTCAGGTTGGCAGGTATGCATGTAGACCTCGACCAAACAATTATATAAAAATAGATATCAAATATACAACGTAATGTAAGTATATGTAATTTCCTAGTTAAGTAGAGGTGTCGTAATCAAGTGAATGGGTACCTGAAAGAACTTATTTATTGAATTGCACTCCGCCCTAATAATGGTTGCTGGAGCTGAGGCTCAATGAAAAATTTCAAAATACTTTCCTCTAAATTTCTGACAAGTTTTTGTGGTGAATTTACAGTGCAGTCAAATTACCTATATGTAGATATCACTCTAACAAAGGTGATACATATACGTTTAAATGAAGAAAGGCAGTCATTCAAAACAGACTGACTATAAACTTCATGTATGTTTAGTTTCTCTGTGATGCAGTACATGTTCAGGAGAACTAACAATGTTGGTTGATTTTACCTGACTGCTAGGAAAGCATCTGTATGCCTGTAAGTATTACCAGGGAACCCGACGGCTTTATTCCTTACTGAGAGACTTGGTAATGAGGATTAATGCCTTACCAAAATACATTAGCACATTGACTTGGTTTTTAACCCAGGACCTCCCGGTTACAAGACCACTGCTCTACTACTAAGCCATCATGCCACACAAAAATCAACATTCATAAAAACAAACTGTTCATTGAAAGGTTTTCTTAATACTCCCTAGAGGATAATCGATTACCGTAGGCAAATTTCAATGTGCTTTCTGTCTGTTTGTATTTCAGTCCTGAGATTGTGCAGTCTACACCATATGGTGAGAAAGCTGATGTTTGGGCAGCTGGATGCGTTCTGTATCAGATGTGTACTCTCAAGCCACCATTCTACAGCGCCAATATGCTTGCTTTGGCTAGCAAAGTAAGAAAACATTTCCTTTTCAGCCAATTCGATTAAGAGATTGATCAATAATCTTAAATTATAGTCATTATCATAATATTTCTTTAATATGATATCAAGCAATAAGTCCTTGTATTATGTGTATTTTTCTATGCTACTGAACTAAATTTATTGCCAAAGCAATTTACATTACTGCATTTAAGAGTGATATTATTTTATATGTTAACTTTCTGGTTTCTTTGAATTTTCTGCAGTGTTCTCTTCATTGTAATTCTTGCATGTTATAATATTTCGTCAAATTGTATAGAATCTAATTATATAGCATCAAGTTTGAAAATCACCATCCTGTCAAAATATAACCATGATTATGTCACTAAATGTCACTATATGACTTAATAATGATGCCCATTTGTTTTGTTCAGTTTCAGATCATTATACTTGAATTTACTTCATATATGATGAATGTGACACAGAATTACAAAAATGTGTATGGCATGAAGAAGTTGATGGTCGGCACTCCATAAAACACTGGTTTTAAATCCATTGACTTCTGAAATCATTCATTCCCATAAGCTTAATACAGTAGCCACCCGGTTCCCGTAGGCAAAGAGTTAAGCATTGCCCACTATAGATTATGCAGACCAGTGACATTATTATATTTCTTTGCATCCTTTCTCCTTGCAGATTGTAGAGGCTGATTATGAACCTTTACCTGCCGATCAATACTCCGACCTTGTCAGCACAACCATTAGGAGGTAAAACTGATGTCTTTGATTTCCGCTTTGTAGTATAATTATATTTCATTATATAGTCTGTGTTTAAAAACCCACGCGGGAAGGCCTTTCATTCAACTGCGAGGTGCAGCTGAATGTGTAAGATCATTAATGTAAATTTAAAAATAGTTGAGGACCTAGGATAGAACCTTGTGGTACGCCGTGTAATAGAAGAAAAATTGGAGGAATTATTATTATAAACTACATATTGAGATCTATCAGAAAGATTACTTTCAAACCAAGATGACAGACAAATTTGAGTGTTGTTCTAGTTTCCGAGTGGTGAGTCAACACACTGATTACAGAGCTGGGAGACATTGCCAGGCATAGCGCCAGGTGGAGGGGCATAAATAAAAACTTTTAATACACCGTTAATGACGGTAAGTTAAGTATTGTATAATCATGCTAATCAGCAATACCAGAAATAGGTAATTTCGCAAAGCCATCTTCAAAAATTATCTTGTTTGATTTTCTCTTTGTAGTGGAATTATCCTTTAAAATGTTCAAGTAAAGTATGTTATAAATGGTAAAATATTATCATGTTCTTCAATATCTTGCCTAAGGACATTAGTGCCACGGCGGGACTCGAACCGTGGACCTTGTGATCCACAGTCCAGTGACATATACACTCGACCACGACACCTGTCTGTAGTTGCTGTTTTGGGATTTTCTTTCATCTTTGTTCATTAATTGCAATAGGTCAAACCAAATTGAATCTCTTTTACTCTCTCTCTTACATAGATGCTTGACCGCTGACCCCGAGGAGCGGCCTGACATTGTGGTCGTGGCAGGTCTTATAGCGGACATGATCATGCGTCACATGGACGGCCTGAGAACGTCTCAGATATCTCTGGAGAAGAAGCTGGAGAGAGAACGCAAGAGAACTCAAAGGTATGATGAATGGCTTGATGAATGATTCATAAATACAGTCAAACCTGCTTTATAGTGCACCTGTCTACAAAGTCCACATTTTTTAATCCCTTGAAAATGGTTTCTCATTGAAACATGTACTAAAGGAACCTGTCTACAATGACCACTTTTTGTGTTTCCCTTGGGCGGTCGCTATAGACAGGTTTGACTGTATCTTGGTTGATGGTAGATTTAGGTATTTCACCGATCTATATGAAATTTTGAAAACACATTTAAACTGGTGACGGTAATGTAGTAGAATGAAAAGCCTTTTCAAAGTAATTACACAAACTTAATTATGTATTGGCAAAATTGTTCTTTAAATTAATTAAGCAAAGTATCTATTAATATGTAGTTGAAGTTTCTTTAAGTTCAAAATGTAGAATGCAATCTTTCATCTACTCCTCACACAATTTATTGCTGTCTGCTGACTCGAGATCACTGGAGCAAAGATAGGTGACATGAGGAGCCTGTTTGGAATTTGTCCTTTAAAGCTATCTGAACTGACATGGTTAATCCCACACTGAAAAGGGAATTCTGAATACTTAAGGCTTGTTAAGATAGGGCGCAGTAAACCCCCACAAAAAAGCGCCACTTTTCTTGACGTGTCAAATAAATCTAATGATGTATAAATGTTACTATTACTGTTATTATTTATCCATTGTGAACATATTAATGACTGAATGTTCTTCTTGGTTTAATGAAGGCACTACCACGAGGCAACAAGGAACATGCAGAACTACCATCGTTTGTTCTTGGCCTCCCAAGAGAAGATTGACCGTCTAGCCAATTTATCAGGTAGCGGAGGAGCGGTCAGCATCAAGAGTGACTCTGAGATCAAGTAAGATATGAATAAATTTGTATTTGATTCAGTCAGAATATACAGTTAACAACTAAACTATTTATACCCTTACCCAAACAAGTTTTGTAATGTTTTAAGTATGAGAACATTTTTGTGTTGATTTATGTTTATTGAGAATTACCGTTTTCACACCTGGTTTTTGTGGGGCTAAGAAGGTTTTTAGCGCTGGAAGTTGACACATCAAAGCTCATATCTGAAGGTATTCAACCAAGGCCACCATTCATTCTTGAGTTATGGAAAACACACAAAATATCAAATTTACAAGGGGTATGAATAATTTAGTTGATATAAAAACATATCTAGGCATTTAAGAAGACATTTAAGACCACCCATATGAGTCTGCTTCCCAGATATGAAAGACAATAATACAAGTAACAATTCAATTCAAGATCATAAACATAATGTATGAGTAATATATACACAACAATGAATCAACACAATAGTGATACTCTTTTCTTTTTTTTAAATAAAAGTTTTTCATCTTATTTTACCCTCTCTCCTTCTTTTCTAGTGATGTCTTTGAGTCCTGTGATGAGCTATCAAGTACAGCCGGTAGTCAAGCAGACCTTGGTCCTATCAGACCCAAACACATCTCGGTCGATACAGACAAGAGTGCAGGTAAGATTTCAACTACAATGAAACCTGTATATAAAGGCCACTTAAGGGAAACATGAAAGGTGGTCTTTATAGGCAGGTGGTCTCAGTTTGGGTTTTCTTTATGTATAGTGGTTCCTTTAATACATGTTTCAATGAGAAACCTTATTCATAAGGGAAAAAATTGGGATCTTAATAGACAGCTGGTCTTTCTGTACAGGTGGTCACTAAAGTAGGTTTGACTTTATTTAGATTGTGTGCTGGGAAATAAAGAAGCAGGTTTGAAAAATTTGTGTCATTCTCTGATGTCATTTACATTTCGGTTGGAATGTTTGAAAGGTGATTCAACATTTGCCCTGAGCTCTGTTTCAAAGATTTCAGATTAAAGTTTGGGTTGTAATTGGGTTTAAGTGATATTTAGGGTTAGGGTTAATAATGTTGAGAAATTGTTGAGAGAGTATGTTTTAGAACTTATGTTATACAATCCATCCAAAAGTTTTTTAATCCAACCATTTTCAGAATGATTATATCAGATGGACATGTATGTATTTGTATGCCCTGTTGTAGGAAGTCTTTTTAAAACAATTAAAGAGCGAGTTAAATGATTCCACAAATGATTACCTTTGGAAATATTATGATAGTTCAGTTGTTTAAACATGTACCTGTGTGCCTGTTTATTTTGCAGAGAGTGGTATAGAGGAGGATGATCCCACAACGTGTGATAGTCTAGACAGCAGCTCAGGTAGCTCAGTCCTAGGTGAGTGTTTGTACACCAGTCTTCTCTCATGCATGCATGCATGATACCTACATGTGCATATATAATGTATAACAATAATCCAACACTTAAACATTTTGCGGTGTTTTACATTTGAATTTGAACAAATTAAAAGTGTATCATAAAACTGTACAGGTATTTTTTTTTTTTAAAGACAATTAGAAGAGGTTTTGAATTGATTGTGGTATAAAGTTTGCAGTGCATCATTCATATGCATGATATCATACTAAATTGTTGATCCACTGTAAATTTACTGAAGATGTGAAGACGTTTGCATTTGTATTGAAGTTATAGATTTGATGTGGCTTTTAACATGAAGTATTTTCATTCTCTCTATTCCCTCTTTCTATCTGTCTCGGTTCCCTCTGTGTGCCTCTCTTTCTTTATCTCTATCTCTCTCTCTCTCTCTCTCCATCTCTCTCTCTCTCTCTCCATCTCTCTCTCTCTCTCTCGCTGTCTCTCTCCCTCTCTCTCTTTCTCCCTCTCTCTCTCTCGTTTTCCCTCTCTGTCTCTCTCCCTCTCTCTCTCCCTCTCTCTCCATCTCTCTCTATCTCTCTCTCTCTCTCTCTCTGCCTCTCTATCTCTCTCATTCTCCCTTTCTAACCACTCTCAAACGTGTAATCTGCATGTATCACTTACCCTCCCTCTCATATCCATACACTATTTATTCACACACGCACGGTTTGCTATACGTATAGGCTCTAGCCTTAATTCCATCACTAGTCAAGCGGTGCCCCGCCCCCCAAACTCACCCCGTCCCTCCGTCCCCATCATCATCAAGAGGCCCTTCACTGCAGAAACACCAGGTTTGTTACCTCTCTCCATCTCTCTCTCTCTCTCTCTCTCTCTTCCTCTCACTCTTTCTCTCTCTACCCCTCTATATCTCTTTCTCTTTCTCTCTCTCTCTCCCTCTTTTTCTCTCTTTCTCTCCCTCTCCCTCTTTCTCACTATCTCTCTTTCTCTCTCTTTCTCACTGTCTCTCTTTATCTCTCTTTCTTTGTTCCTATAAATTTTACGTAGTCTCTTGTGCATATTGTAATACCATAATGTCACAGCACTAATGTGTAACAGTTTGCAAATAAATCTGAGATATGAACAACTACACTTTTGTGATGTGCAATCAAAATTAGAATATCAACTTGCTTTGTAATACATAACTGAATCACAGACTATATTCATGACTAGGTGCACATGCACAATTTTGTAGGCTTTGTCACGATTAGCTTGCATAACGTTATATACAACGATGTTGAAGATACTGTAAATATTTTAATGGAAATTTGAAATAGAAGCAGATACCAAAATATCATGAAAGGTAGGTAGGTAGTAGCTTGCGTTTGATTGCATTCATTTATCAGAGTGAGGGTGTAAATATTCCTTTCCTCTAGCAAACTTTAGTTGGTATATTAACCCAAGTGTTATCGAGGCCAATTTGATAATAATGATACTTAGATCAATTTATATCGCGCAGCTATGCTGTAAATAAAGTTGTCTATAGCATCTACTATATAGATATAATACTTTACTTTGCTGTGGTGAAAAAATAAAAAATCATAACAGTGCTACTTCAAGGACACAATCAAAAACAATTCAAAAGCTTCTGGGGGAAAAGGGTGAACATTTTACATGTCTCAAAGTTTATAATCATCAAGTCTGTGTCGTACAACTCGCCTACTAGATTCATACTGTTCCCTATATGATAAAACTCATGTAGAGTTCATCACCAGCTTTAATTTCTTGTCTGATGGACCAATGCTGTTGTTCTTGAATTATGTTGCTTGTCCAATGATTAGACACATGAACAGGAAATTGTTTTGGTCAATTTTGTAAAGATTAGTCGATATTGTCAGACCAATTGGTATCGAACAATTATAACATTCATTTAAAGCTACACATTGTTTGTGATTTAAATGACGAAAAGGGATGTTAGGTACCCTAAATGATTAGAAGGTTCGTTTATCATTGTCATTTTTAGTAATTATTGAGAATACAGTGAAAGGAGATTTTTAGACTTGTGAAACAATACAAGCTGGCTTCCTTACTGCAGCCGTTTTAATTGTAATTGAATTTCACAGAGAGCACTTTCCATCCCATTTACTATATCTCCTTGAATTTCTTTTTGATTACCATAGCAACGAAGGGCCTGCTGTCACCGAGTGAGATACCTTCGGGGTCGTTGACCTTCCGACCATCAGGAGCCACCCTTCATAGAGCATTCAGCGGCTCATCAATAGAGACACTCAAACGACAGACATCATCATCGTCGGCCAATCAGAGGATGCGGCCTCGTAAGTCTATCTTTCTTCAAGGACCCGTTCCACAAAGTCTTTTATCAATGACAAATGACAAAAATCAGTGACAAATCTGCTGATAACCAATCAGAAGCAAGGATTTCAGTAGCTTATAACAAAAACTTTCATTTGTCACTGATGACAAGTTTTGTGAAACACCCCCCTGATGTATTTTGCTGAACAAGGGACTTGTTATTTTGCAATAAAAATTCAATTAAATTCAAGTCAAAACACTTTATATCCATTAAAAACAAACACATATATGCAATGTGATATAGTACAGACAGTTCAAAATATATAAATCATGAGCATTTATGTTAATTTAATTTAAACAAACTGAAAATGAGTAGCAGGAAAAGGGAGCACCTGTAGAAAGCTTGTTTTTATAGCTTGTTGATTCAGGCGTCCAAATGAACTAAATAATTACACAGATATAATAACATAATAATGAGTATTGCGCATGAATTCATCTACAATATTTGTCAAGCTTATTCCATTTTTGTCAAGTTTTCTCCATTTTTGGTATGATTTAGTAGCTTTAATTTGTAAATATATATGTGTTTGTTGTAGTTTGATAACTACATGTAATTCTATAGAAAATTTAGTTAATGGTCACTTTTGATTGAGGGCTGAATTGAAAGCATGTACTCACTTTTCTTTAGTTCTCTTTACCTTTCTTTCTATTAATATTTATCTCCTTCTCTTTGTGCCATGTCCCCCCCCCCCCCCCCCCATACCCTCTTTCTCTACTTTCTATTCAACTCTTAATTCTTTCATCCAACATCTCTCCTCTTTACTTCTTTTCTCTTACACATCATGGCCCCATATCATAAAGAGATATATTTAATCTGAATCGATAACAACCCAAATTAAATTTCTATAAATAAGATGTAGATGATTGCAATTTTTTATTGATCAGAGGACTTGCTATTGATTTAGATCAGTTGCAACTCTTTTTGAGACAAGGGGGAGTGTTTAATAAAGACTTAGAAGATCGACTTTAAGTTGGACTTAACTATGGCAGGCAATTCATCATTTCATACCACTGTTTTCTTTCACCATTATGATCTTTAAATAATATTTTGTCCTTCAAGAATGAATTATCACAAAATATAAATTCTGTAGATTTGTGACCATGATTTATGTGTCCCTTGAGAGACCAATGCCAGTAAATGGCGAGAGCAAACAGTGGCATGAAAGGCCGGCCATATTTAAGTCCAACTTAAAGTCGATCTTAGTCTTTGTGAAACACTCTCCTTGTCTTATAAGAGTTACGATTGATCCAAATCAATCGGAAGTCCTCCAATCAATCGCAAGTTTGCAGTCTCCTATCTCTTATGAACATAGTTGCGATTCATATCAATCGCAAATAACTTGTGAATGATATCAACTCTTTGTAAGACGGGGCCCTGATATTGATTATTGTCTTTCTCAGCTTTTAACAAAATGATTATTTTAATACCCACAGCCTCAGCTGCGGCCACGTTGACCATCTCGCCTCGCAAGGTCCGTCAGATCAGCGATCCCGTCCTAAAGATCCTTCACCTCATCCACAAGCTCATCTTCATATGCCAGCTCCCGCCGACGCTTTCCCCTAACCCTCGTCGTAAGGTCATAGAACGGTTCAAGAGGGCGCTCTTCGCTCCGCAGAGTAATTCGGTTAATCTCAAAAATGAACTCAAAAAGGTTAGTTGATATAAATTGCTTTGCTCAAATGTCTTTCTACTTATACATAATGTATATGAAGAGCTTAATTCCAAAAGGAGCTAAATCCACTTTTAATGAACATTGAGTTATTGATATCAGAACATATTGTTCATTTGAGTACCTGACTTTCAATAAAATTATTTACCTTAATTTTGGAAACATTTATGAAAAAATGCACAGACGCCTGTAAAAAAATCTGGTAAACAATTCCTTTTTTTTCTCCAAATTTACAAAATTGGATTTAGCTCCTTTTGGAATTAAACTCTTCATTTATACATAAAAAGGTCTTTTCGCTCGTGCTTACAGGCTCTTGCAGATTAGTTTTCAGGAAGCATAGACAAATTTGTTAAAGCATGGAAACAAATAGCTCATAAACATGCGATGTGCGTGCTGTTGACCTTGTTAGGGGCCTTGTGCAATTCCTATGAATTACATGTATGAAGCCTATATTGCTGAGTAAATTGTTTATTCATGGTTTGGTATTTAACTCAAAACAAAGTAATCTTGAAGCATTTTTAACTTGGATAAGAACTGTATTCATTCAATGAATAAAACTATGTACATAAGGAAAAACAACTTCAGCAAACTTTATGGTAGTACAGAAATCAACAGATCGTGATCTAGGCATTGTGTGTTCTAGATTTGTGACAACATGTAGAATAGTTCATATATGTTGTGAATGATTTATTTTCAGGTGATCCTGGGGTCTAAGGAGTTAATAGATTTGAATCTTGGTGTAGGTGAAGCGGCCCTTTTACTCAGACAAGCCAACCAGGAAGAAGCTTGCTACCAAGTCACAGGAGAAACATCAGGTACTTTCCCTTTATTATACAGTCAAACCTGCTTTAGTGACCACCTGTCTTCAAAGACCACCTGTCTATAAAGACCACATTTTTTGTTTCCCTTAAACGATTTCTCATTGAAACATGTACTAAAGAAACGTGTCTACCAAGACCACTTTTTGTGTTTCCCTTAGGCGCGGTAGCTATAGACAGGTTTGATTGTATCACAAAGGCTCTGTGTGTCATTGGGCAATATCAGGGAAAAAAAGTACTTTGCATACAAGATTAAGCTTTGCCAGGGTGGCTAACATATCAATGGGAAGCTAGTATTCTTATACATCATATAAACAGTGGTCACAAAAGTTGAATTAATGATAATTAAGAATGAGGTAAGATTCACTGCAGTTTTAGAAGCTTTGTGAAACAGCAATCTCTCTCTATTGCTTCTAAAACTATTCTGAATGTCAATAATTGGCTTAAGAAGGAATCACTTGGAGAGACTTCTGTTTAAAAGAAGATATTAGGATGGTGTCGTTAAGGGTCGGTCCCCAGACCTAAATAGTCATTTCTGATTGATACATGTCTGTAAAACCCAATTACACACACGCTAAACCTGTCTTTTATTCTTTTGATAGATCACATGGGATGATGACGATGATCATGATCATGATTATGAATATGATGGATGATAATGAAAATTACATTTAAATGTACTTGACAGTATTTCTGTTTTTGTAAAGGACTATAATAGTTTTCAGTCATTTTGATAGAAGAGAGTCAATGATAAATTGAGAGAGAATGTAGATTGTACATGTATTTTCAAGCTCAAAATTTCATATTCCTGACTTGTAATTCATGTCAGTTGCAAGTATTATCAGAGTAATGGAGCATGTGACATTTCTTTGCAGCTCATGTGAACTTGCCTATGGATCCAAATGACTCGGACATAGGGATCACGTATGAACAGATGCAGAACTTCATTGAGAGTGTATTAGCAGAATGCGGTTACTACAGTATGTCACCACATGCAAGGTAAGTGTGTTTCCCATCTTTGCCTAAGACTTCCTTTGTTGGCTAACCATATAACTCTTGGTTACTACAGTATGTCACCACATGCAAGGTAAGTGTGTGCCCCATCTTTGCTTAAGACTTCCTTTGTTGCATGGCTAACCATGTAACTCTTGGAACATCACATTCACGCAACATAGATCACTTGCAAGTCTTGTGTCCTGAAAGGGATTGTCATTATTATTATTATTTATTCGGCAAAACAAAGTGTATGCAAAAGAACTATATTGAAGAACAAATCATACAAAACAAAGGATGAAAATCATTAAAAAAACATTATCGTGTTTCTCATGAAAATTTACAAGTCGCCGGGAATGGGGCAGGCAAAGTAAATCACAGAAACCGTGAAGGTACCCACCCCATTCCTCCTTCAAAATGCAAAGTGTTTGTCAGTATTTTCAGTTTTATCCAGAGGAAAATAGTAAAAGTTTCGCTGTAGACTCTGAATTGCAATAGTCACAACTGTGATTACTAGGATGTTGACATACACAGAAAATTCATTGAAGCTGAAAACTTAGTAAAATGCTCATATTTCTGACATAAATATTGCATTGAATACTTATGTGTGATACATCTTTCCCATTGTGCAGGAGAAAGTTACCACTGGGACCTATAGGTGGAGCACCCCTAATGATACAGAGGATGGCATCCTTTGACATCTGAGGATTCTTGCAGACATTCTTCTAGCTGCTGCTTCAGTCGTGACCTTGCCCGACAACCCTCAAAGTATTATATACCGAGGACACATGCATGTGAAGGAACAGTGAGTACAGTTGGCGTCTAGGAGTAAAGAGGAATATCTTATTGACCACTGCTTTGGAATCCTAGGACCTTTCAAAGGTGGATTGACCCCTCTGAGGGTCTGGATGTCCATTGTTCCCTCAAGGTCAGTTGATCTAGATTGCTCTCGCATGTAGGTTTCCACCAAGGGAACACAGGCCTACTTGTACCTGTGCAGTGTTTGAAGAAAAGAATTGTTGGAAAGGTTTGAGCAGAAGCACTCTCCTTCATGATCTGATCTGCATAGAGAGCTTCCTCCAAAGAATTTCCTAGACCCTACCTCCTGCTCCTGTGGGTGAGAACAGTTTCCTCTGGATGTTGGCAACCTTACCGTCCATGGACAGTGCTGTAGTCGGCCATTCCTTCAAGGAATTTCCTAGACCCTACCACATGCTCCTGCAAGTGAGAACAGTTTCCTCTGGATGTTGACAACCGTACCGTCCATGGACAGTGCTGTAGTCGGCCATTCCTTCAAGGAATTTCCTAGACCCTACCACATGCTCCTGTAAGTGAGAACAGTTTCCTTGGGAGGTTGGCATCTTACCGTCTATGGACAGTACTGTAGTCAGCCATTCCAAGCCCCAATGGAGAGAATTTGTGACTTCACAAGAGGATTTTCCTGCCACCTGAAAGTCAGAACAGCTTCCTGAGGGAATCAACCATTTGCGCCATCTTTGAATGGCTCTATAGTCGGCCACCCCAGCCCTAATGGAGAGATGGTGTGCTTTCTCAATCAAACGAGAGTCTGTCCAGAGGGTCAACCGAGAAGTCTGTGTAGCTCCCAAATTTTTCTACAGAGTTTTAAAGTACAGCGAGGGACAGTCATTTCAGATTCAGGTTCGATGTAAATAAAGCATGATTTATTCTGTAGGGGGATAAAGTAGTACTTGATGAAAACTAATGACATAATGTCGCTCTTAATGATATATTGATGCTAATTAATTGACTTGTCATACAAAACCTTGATCGTCAATGTGCAATGCCAAACTATGTTTCAAGTGCCTCCATTGATAGCATATGTTGAAGGAGTTCATGCCTCAATCAGCAATATAAAATACATTCAGAACTTGGAGGAAAGGTTTCATATTAAAGCTGTATTTGCTTTTCCCATAAGATAACGGTGGTATTTTTATTAGGCCTCAGTTCAAATTGGTTGAAAGAAGGAATTTTTCATTTTAATATTTCATTATTTCAACATATATAAAACTAAACATTTTGGGTCAAAATCATGAATAAGTCTTGCTAATGTGGTGTACATGTTTCATACTGTAATATTTACATGTAATATTTCAAATGGAGTAAATGATTGTTTTTCAGCAATTCGGTATTGATGCAGAGAGACACATGAAAACCTCTCTTCCTGAAACACATTAGCTAGTTAGCCACTGCCTTTGCATTACACTGTCACTTACAAAAAGATATTCCATTCTCTGCCAGCTTTCGAAATAGAGGTAAAATTGCTGCACAGTTTGTGTCATAATAAGGGACAATCACCAATTGTATCTGTTCAATGTCAGTATGTGTGCCTACCAATTCTGATGGATATTATTCTTTTTAAAAGAAAGAATTCAATAATTATTTTATTTTGAATTTAAAGTGCACTAAAGTGATCACCTTGATTTAAATGAAACGATGTGTGCTGTTGTATATATTGATTTTAAAATGTTGAGCAATGTTTGATACATGCTAATTTGGGAATACATAATGTATGCCGTGTCAATATGAATTCACCGTTGTGATTAATTGCATATTAAGATGTCTGTCTTTATATCTATCTACATGTAATGCCTTATTATATTATGAACTTGCACTTATTCTGCTGAGAGCCTTAAGGGAATTTACTCTGTAGTGATACAAGTTAACACCCCCCCCCCCTTCCTCCTCTCAGCAGACAATGACATACATGTGCATTTCTATAGGCAACATCCTTGTGGATTTTAATTTGTGAAAACCTTGATTGCACTATCATTGGGAAGAATTATGTACTGCAAAATGGCATAAAATCACCCTGAAATGCTTTGAGATGTCCAAATGCTGAATTATTAAAGAGCAAAGGGCAGATAAATGATTTCATAACGAGGCTTTTAGGGAACTTATGCCTTTGTCTCTAATAAGGGTGTAATTTCAGTATGTATACATGCTTTATAGTGTGGTACGGTATGTCACTGAAACAGCTCCCATAGGATTTTTGTGCGAAATTTGAATATTATTTTATTTTTTTTGCATTTTTTTTTGCATTTTTGGATTCATTGGGGTCCAAGCTATCAGAAATTGATGGGGTTCAAATTTTCCAGAAGACACCAAATTTCCCTATTGCGCGTTATATAAGCTATTTTGGCGCCCAATATGGACCCCCCAGGAAATGAAGGAGGGTCTGAAAATTTGAACCCCATCCTTTTTGGCCAATTGGGACCCTTTTGAAGCCAAAACAGCCACACACAAAAAAAAAAAATCAATTTTGGCAAAAAAATCCTACGGGATTATACATACCATACCGCACTACTTATGTCAGAAGTAATATTTGGAGTTGATATTCTTTTTGAAATTGTAAGTATGCCAGCATGGAACTGCAAACATACTGGACAAAACTTGATTGTGTTTGCTTTCTATTCAATTTTCAAACGGTAGGGAAAGTACTTTGGGATTGAATAGAGGAGGTACTGGACAGGTGTTACTGATTATAGATTATTTTCTCTTTTTGTTAGAAGATGAACTTCTTATTGGGTAGTTTTAGCCAAGAAAAGCTCATAAGACGACAATCAAAGCTTGAAAAGACTGGTGATACAGCATCCTATCAACATTCTGATGTCTTAACTTAATGGTTATAAAAACTGGAAGTATTGTACTGCTTACAAGATTTTGAATTCATAAAAGTGATGTATTTTTGCTACAGACTAGAGTGCCAAGTATTGCATATCTTTATATTAGAAAAGACACCATGCACAAAGTAAAAATCTACTACAAATTTTAGTCTTCACTAAAAAAAGAAAAAAATTTGAACAAAATGAATTCCAAACTGGGAGTCTGTTGTACATATAGAAAGTGGACTCATATATATGTATAAATGACAGAGTATATAAGAGGTATATTATATCATACATATAAAGCGGAGTGTTTGCAGGTAGATACAGTATACATCAACAGGGAAATGTGGATTGTCATGCTTATTTTTGTAGAGAGTATAAAAAGAGGTATTTTAGAGATTTTCTCTATTAAGGAAATGTGTAAATTCATAGCAATTTTGTCTACAGAGCAAAATTATACAAGGGACATATTACAAGATAGTACATGCACTTTATACAAATACACTTTCAAAGAACAATCAAGATTTATGCCGGGCAATTAGATTCAAATTAGATTCAAATCGCACTTGCCAAATGAAGTAATACAACTTTTTGAATCTTACATGAATATATTTTTAATTTTTAGGCAAAGAAAATTCAGTTGTTAGGCATTCACAAAATATGCTACAAAAATGTTAGTTATTTAATGAGAATGATATGATATTTTTGTAGATGCTGTTTCAGGGTTTACTTTTAAAGGAGAGTATCATTTTATGGTCGGTATTTGACTATGTGTATTCTTTTCAAATGAATAGGATCCCAGACAATACTCAGAGCATATATGTGAACTGAGCAGCAAAAGTTAGATCTAAATTCCTCCCCCAAAAAAAATCATAATTTTATGTCACGCTTAAAAATGTATTTACCATATTTGTGTAGGACTCTGTGGTACCTGATATATCATGGTACATCAGGGTGCATCCATTAAACCTGAAATGTACAGAGGAGTAGCATCTATCTTGTATATGAGCTCCATTTTGCCTTCATATGAATGCACCTTGTTTTTTCCTATGTCACTGTTGACCAGAATATGGACAAGCTTTCAAGTTGATAGAGAAAATATTTATTTTCTTAGGGTGTGTCTTATTTTCACAAAGTTGTATTGATATATTTGATGTACTTGTTCCGTACTATATTTTGTAGGATTACCTATTATATACCTGTATACTAGTGTGCGTTTGTGTGTGTTGTGGCATTATAATCTTAAATATCCAATTCCGTCCATTGAAATTGTAAGTGGCTCATATATATATATATATGTAAATATTTTGTAGATGAGTCGGGCACTGAGTGTCGTAATTCATCGAGCATGAAAAGAAATGTTTGTGTTGGTGCTTGTTTAAAGAAATATATTATAGATGTGAATTTACAGTTTACAAGGTAAAAAATTGCGCATGTACTCAATATGTGCACACATCTATAAAAATGATTGTGTGTACATGTGCATTGAGATGATATCTATATAAATATGTTTTGAATGTTTGAAATGTTTTGATTTTTATGATGATAAAACATCAATATGTGTACTTGTCAAATACAGAATGACTGCAAATTTATTAATGCTACTTTTATTGACATTGTCCAATTTATACCTACTTTGATAGCAATATCAGATTAAACAATAATTGATGTGATGAGAGAGAGGGATTACATTTTTTTGGTCAGTATTTTCAATTTTATCCAATTTAAAGCATTCAAACTGTGTATTTAACAGTAAGGGATATATTGCAACCAATGTGTAAAGAATAGATAAATGAAATTCATAGCCATGAAATGGGGGGGGGGGGGAATCAGACAGTGTGTTTAACTGATGACTTGTTGGAACAGACTAAGGTGCTTTCTTCAAATTTATTATGACAGAAATTCAAAGCACTTCCTCATTTACGCCACCTAATTTGAAGGTTTCTTCACAAGCCTGACTTTTAATCTAAAAACATTAAAAGAATAAATTTCAACAAGTTCTATTGGGAAATGTGATTTTTTTTTTTTTTTTTTTTTTTTTTTTAATAATTCAATTGTATTTGATGTAGAGGACCAATATCCTGCTTTCTGATTCATGGAAAGAAATCTTTTTTTTTAAATGTATCTTCACTTTGTGTGCTAGTATTTTGCAGCTCATTTATCTGATCCATCACTTTGAGTACTGCAAAGTCAGATTCTAAAACCCTATCTAGCCTAGCTTCCAAACTTGGTGATGACTTTCCACACCTTGGTGATAATTAAATGCTGCCCAACAGATAAGTATTTCAGTCTGGGGCTAAGTCTAGTGTGATCAAAGGAAATCACTGAAGTGGTAGCTGCTTTTACTAGGCTCAGTCCCAGTCCCTGTCAATTTTCACTCAAAGCAAATGAAAGAATAAAGAGGGCTTCAAGAAGGAAAAATTATTGATCAGACTTAGAAGTAGGCTAGACCATGGACTGTCAAGAGTGTTATGCAATGCACCTTGAGCACTCCACAGAGTGAATTTGTCGCTATATAAGTTACATGTAAAGCGCTTAGAAACTCGGACATTCCCGACGTATTAAGCGCTATATAAGCAATAATATTATTATTATTATTATTATTACATTTATTATTATCATAATTGGAAATTTTGGTGACATGAAGTTTCTGGTTTAACAGTAGAGTGAATATTATATTAAGAATCTTCCATTCCGTCCTCGGCCAGCTTATTGCTATGCCTTGCAAATATAAGACTTGTCATGATGCACATATTGTAAATAATTATATCTCTGTATATTGCATGACTTGTCCATTACAAAAATGATGACTGAAGATATGAATGTAGTTTGCTAAAATTTGTTTTGAGACGTCTCGACATCTCCTTGATTTTGCTTCATAAGCATGTTGAAAATAACACAAGTTTGTATATTTTCTTTGTTGAAAACTTTGAGTTTATTGTACTTTAGGATAAGTGAATATGATAAATATTGCATGCCTATTGCAGGAAATCACTTGGAATTGGAGACATATTTTATTTTTGTATTTCTTATATTCTCTGATTAGCAAAACTAATTTTTATGTTTGTTTGTTGATGTCTTTTAATTGACGGAATAACTGTGGTAGCCTAATATCAAGTGTTCTTTAAAATTAGTTTGACTGTTTTCTTTCTTTTTTTGGTAAGAAATCAGTGTGAATTTAAATGATTAGCCTCATGTGAACACCTTGTTGAAAAACCTTGCAATTTTGTCTGAATTTCAAATAAATTAATTGAATATTGACAAGTGTGTCTTCTTCAAATTAGCCTTGTATAAAAGCAAACCTTGGTGAAAAATCTTTCAATTTTTGAATTCTAATAGATTTGATAATTTGCCTGGATTTTGTTTTCTACTACAGAAGACCACCTGTACAGAGTGATTGAATGTAAATAACATGATTTCTTTGTAAATATCTCTGGAAAGAGGTTGTTATATGAAAATTGAGAAAAGTATATCTGTGACAGCATGAAAATGAGGTTTGTTGGAGGAGAGAGAAATTTATCAAATATTTTTTTGTGAGTGAAATGATTATTGTTTTATACCGAAGAGAGATATCCTGTGACATATTGTTGGTGTGTATATTAGAGATGTTATACTATGCAGGCATTGATACATCTTTGAAGAAAGTCTGTGAAGTCAACATATTACAAACTGAGCAAAAAGAAAAGAATACCCCAACGAATGTGTCCAACAAAATATGCCACTGAATGATTTAGGACTAGGCATTTATAAAGAAAATTGTTGTGCTTTTGCATTTTGGCTTTTCTAGGCCCCCGTTTAAATCCTTCTCTTTTTGTTGTTGGTAGAAATTGGAATTTCCACACCAAAGGATTAATTTCACTTTCTTATGTAATCCATTGTTTTGTCTTTTTAGAAATGCATTTATATTTGTGTTTGTGTTTTCATTAAAGTACAATTAGGGTGAACTACCAAGTTCGCAGTTATTCTCGACCATTGTAATAGCTACATGAACCCATAAATTATAGATTTCATTTTATGATGTATATTTGGTTTTGTTCTTAATGAGCACATGATATTTTAGTCCGATTGGTATAATTCAGTTTAGTAATGATGATTACCTTTTGTTTCATAAGTTTCATTGCTGTATCTAATAGGCCATTTTCGTAATGTAATCAAATTTAATGCACAGGTCTTTGTTAAGTGCCTCATTACAAAGTAGTTCATTCTTTTGTTACATATAAATATACTTAAACAGTCAGAAACAAGTTGCACACATTAATTGTTGCTAGCTAGCAGGGCAAACATTATGGAGTGCCCTACACAAAACACATACATTGTAATGTATGCAATTTGCATTCTGACTACTGAAATACAATTATTTGTAACAGGTGAATGAAGTAATTTTGTAACAAGGCACTTAATATCAAAGATTGATGCATTTATATTGATTACATTACGAAAATGGCCTACCGGTATTGATAAAAAAAACTTATGCCAAATTCCATTTACTACTGATGTATTTAGCTCGCTCAGTACAAAAGGTCTGTCAACATACCAACCAAAGTATTTTCTTTCCTCTGTATGTCATGGATTTGTAACATTAAAAAACAGTGAAATATATGACCTTGTGTGCTTTTGTAATTATGAAGACTAATGCAAGGAAATAAGGAAGGGTGTAGGATGTGCGACATAAGTGAATTGTGTAATCAGAGAGAGAGAGAGGGTGAGAAGAGAGACATGGGAAGGAAGAAAGTGAAAGAGAGAGATAGAGAAATAGGGATGAGAAGATAAAGAGGTAGATGAGAGATGGAAAGAAAGGGGGTGGGAAGATAGAGCGATGGAAAGAAAGGGAATAGGAGAGATAGAGATGGAAAGAAAGGGAAAGGGAGAGATGGAGAAAGGGGGATGGGAAGATAGAATGGGAGAGATAGAAAATTTGAAAGACAGGAAGAGAGAGAGAAAGATGGAAGAGAGACAAAAGGGAGGAGAAAGAGATCAGAAAATGACAGAAAATGTTTTTTCTTTTGTCTCATTTACTCGCTACCTCTCTTCTATCTCTCACATGATATCTCCTCTCTATCTTTTTTTTCTCCTCTCTTTTTCTCTCCCCCTTTTCTCTCTCCCTCTTTTCTGTCTCCCTCCCTCTCTCTCTCCTGATCTTTCTTTCTTTCTCTTGCATTCCCTTATCATTCACATATCTAACCTAAATAACAAATATAGCATCTCCCATCAAACACACGTACATTGATAAAATAGAAGTAAACCAGTTGCATTCACTTCTGTGATCGACTCTAGTTTACTTACAAAATTATATTTGTAATGTATCATATGGCCGGTGGTTTTTGAGAGCTCTTTCTTTAAATACAAACCTAATATACCTTAGCACCACAAACACTGACAACAGACCAAGAATATACCAAACAATAATTTAAATTTTCTCCAAATGGTAAAGATTCCACAAATTCTTGGTCAGTTTAGGCTGTGACTGGCATATTTGCAGCTCTATGCAGTTGAACTCACTAGAACATGTAACTCTTTGATATTTTTTACACAAAAAAAATGCCCATCAAAGTTAATTTTTTGTTTGCTTTAAACTGTCATTTTATTTCAAAAATATTAATTGTACAAGTATATACACCATTGCAATACATTTCATATCTTTAAAACTATGTACAACATCAAAATTACATCTTCAAAAGTTTACAATGTATCTTACAAGAATACCATTTGTTACTTTGTGAGATTGCATGGAGAAATGAGTTGTAGTATCATGAACAAAGTTATACATGTATAATACATACATGTTTATATCACTAAGTATGCTAAAAAAGAAACAATATTATACAAATGATGCATGCGCATGAGTTCATTATACGATTTATCCGCATTCGAGTTGAGGATGTGTGTATGATTGCATGAAGCCGTTAGGCCGAGTGCGATAGATACACACAGCATCAACGAGGGCGGATAGATCGTATAATGAACGAATGAAAACATGCATCATTTGTTTTATACAACAAAACTCCTAGATCCTTGTTATTTGATGTAAAAAGAATTCATTGAAGATTGTTTCGTGACGGTATGGCCGACAAATAAATCTCAAGTTTAATAAGGCTTAATTTAGTGCGCACACATAGATATAGTAAGCGCACTTACCTCTATAACCATTTACGCATAGCCATAGTACCGCGCAAGAAAAGGCCCATGCACACGCAGTATTAAGCGGTCTAACCTCTACGCGCACTACTGCTCACTGAAAAAGCGTGTGATAGTACTGGAAACTATTGCACACTTTTTCATGAATAAACTTGCAATAGTCTCAGTAAATGAATCACACGTGACCGAGCATGACCAATCATTTTATTAGGATCTGGGAATGAGTTGTATAATACTAAATACATAACATATAGTTAATAAATATATATAAATAGGATAACCAAACAAGCCTATCTAATAGCATACTAATAAAAACAAAATAAAATGGAACATACACTTTCAAAATCAGTTTATCATTGATGATATTTGGTCACTGTGGTCATATCTACCCATATGAAATCTTCTCCTTGTAGACGTAATGCTGATCGCTGATCTCCAACACCAGCGACTTGACGTCTCGGCACATTGCCCAGCTCAGTGGCTCTACCCTCTGCAAACTGGAAGGCGCTGTACTCGACACCAGAATCTATAGACTGCGCCAAACAGGAAATTCTGCAAGACTCCATACAGTAACAGTCTTACTAGCACTGGTAACCCCCCACCCCCCCCCCCCCCCCCCCTCCTGCCCCCATAAGCACACAAAGAAAATGAGCATTAGTCATTTTGTTTTTACATGCTCAATATTTGGGGCCTGTCACCACGAAATGAGTCCAGTTGGTCAAAAATTTTATTCCTGTTTTTAAGTATTATATGAATCTACATTAAGTAAGCTTTAAATTAAGGGGTCACACATTAAAATTGATAAATTACATCCAGAAATATGAACAAAAACCTAATTGGACTTTATAAACAATGGGATTACCCAGCTTTGAGATAATTAGGTGTAAAGTTAATGATGCGTAACATATTATAGTCTGGTCAACAACAACATAGCAACAACACACTTCCCATCATTCGATTTCAATGAAACTTTCAACAAACAAAGAATTTAATAAGTCGATTTTTGGAAAAATCTTAAATGTGGTAGGTGGGTCAATTTTCAGTACATACACACTATACATCGCCATACTACGATTGAGCCTAATGCGACACTGGACTCATTTCGTGGTGACTGGCCCCATTTTATCAAATGTTATTTTCTCAAATCTGAAAGAAAGCTTCAATAAAGAGAACGTCTACATTGGCTTGATCAAGTTGATTTAAACACAATTTTTTAAATAAGGTTAAACATGTGGATGTCTCAGAAGAATCAAATGAACAATATGAGATTAGTTTTTAAAGTTTGAAGATCCCTACACAAATTTTTGACTCGCCAGCACCTCTCCATTTGGGTTGCATTGAACATTTTAAAAACTACATGTATACACTGTAACTATTCTTTTCTTATGATTATACAAACTTAAATTTAGACAAAATTCACAAAAGTACCTACATGTACATGTATAGGAACATATCCCTAATGAAATACCATGGGCACAAGTTTGAAGAACACAATTTTGGTCGAAAGAAACCGGAATTATTATAATCCAGCTCACCCAGGCAAGATAACAGCATCTATACTTATTACCGTTTCTTTTTCCTCTTATACAAACTAGAGAAGCTTCTGCATTCTCTTGTTATTAGTCCTGACATCTTCCGTGACCTCGGAGACATCGTCCGTCAGCAGTGAGATCTTCTCATTCTGAACGTCCAGCTCGTTGCCGATGCCGAGTGCCAGTGACTTGACGTCTCTCATCACGTTGCTCAGCTCGGAAGCCTCACTCTCTGTGATGACTGCATCGGAGGAACAGGTCAGCTGGCTCTGCTGCTGCTGTCCCCCGTTCAGTTGGACACTGTCTTGAAAGCCATCTGGGTCTCCTCTGGAATCTAGATGTATACAACAAATTGAATATTTATTTATTTATTAAAACATCTTTTAACAGGATAACATTGATAAGCATGCAGGCTGTTTAACATAATGGTCCTGCATAAAGAAGGAACATACAAATTCAAGAACTGACAATAAGAGTAGTTACAAACAAAGTCGCAGTTTTATACAAATGGTAAAAATAGAAACACCACACATAGGAACAACAACAAAAAACTAGGGGAAAAGTTATGCATAAGTATATGTAATTTCCTTGATAATAGGGCTAGCACTCATTTTAGTTAGTTATTGCATACAATGCTGTAGTGGTATTAAGGAGAAACGGCAGTGAACAAATTTTATCGATTTATGATTTTGTATATTGATAGTAAAAACTTGATTGTACATTGAACGTCTTCAGAAAACAACCCAGCTTTATCAATTCATTTCAAGTATGTCACAGTGTATAACATAATAATTCTTATTACAATATAATTTGTCTCAATACAAGACATTTTCTAGTCAAAACACAATGGATAATATACCATATTATTAACCGTATCAGACATCTGAGCAGTTCAATTTTTAAATGTTATTGCCCTCAAGGTTTGATGGATAAGCCAACAAAATTACAATAAGTTAGTCCGCTCAGAAAAGTCAATGGGATTTTGTGTGTAATTTGGCGGGCAATATAGGTTATACAGGAAACCAATGGACAAATATTTTAGCCCGCTCAGAAGAGTCAATGGGATTTGTGTGTAATTTGGCGGGCGATATAGGTTATACAGTAAACCAATGGAAAAATATTTTAGCCCGCTCAGAAAAGTCAATGGCAAAATGCGTGTTAAACTAGTGCGCAATAATGTAGATCAAACATCCGGGTATTTAGTAACTTTCATCAAAATTTTTGACACGCCAAATTCCCGCTGAACTAGCTAGCCGCGCTCGCGATATCAGCGGTACTACATTGGTTTTGTACGTAGACTAGCAAACGATCGCGGGCTAGCTGCCACAGACTACAGGCGCGCAGCATTTTGTCAACAAGTATTTCGCAATCCCAAACATGGCTGCCTCCAGCTCATCGACGAAACCAAAGCGTTTCGCTAGTTTTGACGAAGAAGAATTCTCTAAAATTCTTGGGAATACAGACGCAGACAACACTAAAAGGTCAATGAAGCAAGGGATCAACATTTTGAATGAGTATTTATTTGAAAAAAACATTGATATTGATCTCGAGACGGTGGACACAACTACACTCGCTGCCATCCTAAGTAAATTTTACGTCGAATTGATTTTACGTCGCATTACAAAACATCATCGATGAATGCCCTGAAAGCTGGCATAAACAGGCATCTTAAATCTGTGCGTTCAGATATAATAGACATAGCAAGGGATCGTGAATTCACCAAAGCTAACATCGCATTCAAAGCAGCATTGGTGGAGTTAAAAAAGCTTGGGAAAGGTGACATTGTACATCATGATGAAATAGAGAATGAAGATATTAGAAAACTGTATAACTATTTCAACCAGCAAACACGTAGGTCTACACCTGCAGGACTCTGTGAAAAAGTGTGGTTTGAGCTAAGTCTCTATTTCTGTCGTAGGGGGAGAGAGAACCTACAAAACATGACAAAGGATCATTTCCAAGCAAGAGTAGATGCCAGTCAACGTGAGTATGTTACTCAAAATATTGATGAGCTAACTAAAAAAACAAGAGAGGATAATCAAAGTTCTAGAGTGGATGGTGCGCGCATGTACATGTACGCTACTCCTGGTGATCCAAATTGTCCAGTTGCTTCGTTTAAGACATATTTGTCTAAATTAAATGATGAGTGTGACTGTCTGTTTCAAACGCCCAAGCAAACCCGTCCCACGGGGCCAGGCCCATGGTACACCAAAACACCGATGGGGAAGAACACACTCGGTAATATGATGAAAAACCTATCTCACAGAGCAAAACTGTCGAAGAATTATACCAATCATTGTATAAGAACAACGAGCATCAGGATCCCGGGGGGGGGTACTCACGTATATTGGGTATACGGGGATGTGCCGCTCGGAAGGGTGACTTTTTCAGGAAAGATCCTTAGACATGGGTCCCCTTTTCATTAAAAAAATCCTTAGACATGGGTCCCTTTTTTCATTTATTCCTTTCCCCTCTTTTCTCCCTCATTTTCTCCTGGATTTTGGGATTTGCTCCTACATTGAAAATGCCTAAATCTCTCCCATCTCTAAATAAATGGACCCTTCGGTGATTGCATTTCCAGTGTACGAGGTGTACGCACTGACCTCTAAGTCAGTGGGTGTACGTACGTAGCTCGTAAACTCAACTAGATCCCGGGGTACCACATATATCAGGACCCCATGGGCTCTATACCGGGTACTCATATGGCATAATGCGCGCTAGGTATGGTATCCGCCCGTATAGGGGTCGTACCCCCGGAAACTTGTAGCGCTTCGCACGCTGAAAGATCGGCAGCTATACCGTGCGTACCCTCTGCCCAGCAGCCGGGCAGCAGCGGGGCTCAAGCAGGGAGCTATATAGCCAATGCTTGAGAGCTCGTGTACGGGTACGTTAACAGGAAAAGTCCTTCAATTAAAACAGATGCTAGAGGTGCTAGCACAGTATTATTATGTTGCATGGTGTTTTCATCTTTATGTGTGTAAACTACTTGTAAACTACATGTAGTATGGTACAGTTTACTAATAAAGAACTTTATCGAGAAACTGCAAAATTATTGGCCATTGTATTATTACACACATAGGTGCATTACTATCCTGGCTGTGTATTAAAAGCTGTGCTATTAGTATTGATTCTCAACATTTCAAACACCACTGTGTAAAACTCAACCAATTTCACTAAAAATCGATACTTTAGTGACAATCAATAAGATCTAAATAGCAGTAATATACATTTTTTAACTTTCCGATGTTAGAAAGAATAATTTAAAAAATCAAATTGTGAGTCCACTGTCGAACTTGCCGATCAGCCGCATCGGCATTATTGTGTGCATCTCTGTGTTATGAGTGTATTGACTATTCATGTATTTAAATGCTGCCTATTAACGCGTAGTGCAGTGCTAGAGGTCAATATGCATTAGCGTTGACTCTCCATAATTATGCTTTGCTGGAGTGTATTATTACAGCTTAAAAAATGTAATATTTGAAGTTTGAAATCCTTAGACATGGGTCCATTTTTGACAAAAAATCCTTAGACATGGGTACCTATTTCAGCAAAAGGACCCTTGGATGTGGGTATGGGTTCGGAGGTCTCAGCCGCACACCCCCGTCCGACTATAATCTGAGTACCCCCCCCCGGGATCAGGATCCTCGACAAGGAAGGCTTCAATGATAGAGAAATTTGTCAAGTGAATGGCCACAATAACCAGTCGAGTCTCGCTAGCTACACTGGCCGTGTGTCTGCAAATCAGAAGATGAGCATGTCCAATGCATTTTCTCGCGCCATTGGAGTACATGTAGCTCACCCTGTAGTACCGTCTCTGAATAGGCCTACAGCATCACACACAATTCCAGGTGACAACCCTGTTATTCAGGATGCAGGTCAGCCAAGCATGATCCAGCACACAGTGAGTGACATTGAGGACAATAGTGCAGATGTAAACTTTGATTTAGACTTTAACTTTGATGACATGGTACATGATGTACCAATTGCAAGCTCGCAGCTATCAGTACTTTCTGTTCACTCAGAAGAAGTCACCCAAGAGGTAAATGTAGTGAATGAAGAAACAGAAGTCACCGGAGAAGTAAACGCAGTGAATGATATTCTGCTACCATTGGCTACAAACAGAGCTCCAAATACATCTGCCGCTGAGACCATCACGAACAGGAGAAGCACTACAAACAGGAGCAGCACTACAAATACAAGTCACAGAATGCAAGTTCAACAGAGTCCTTTTATGATGAAAAATTGTAATGTGACCATCAACTACTATAACTAAACCCAACAAAATTGGTAAGTTTTACTCTCAGTTTTCCTTTTTATCTAATGATTTTCTGAATTTCTTCCTCTGTAGGCCCTAGCTTTAGTCAAACTGGATGCACAGTGCTGGTTTGAGATATCCACACACACAAAAAAAAAAAATATAAAAAAAAAAAAAAATTATTAGGGTCTATTAAAAATAAAAATAAAAATTATTATAAAAAATTATTTAAAAAAAAAAAAAAAAAAATTCAAAAGTTGCTTATTTGCTCTAGATATCTGATTTGGTTAATAATAGTAATATTGACTGCCTAATTCAGGGCAATACGACTTGTCATATATCGCCCTCACCTTCGGTTCGGGCGATATATGTCGTATTGCCCTGAAGGCAGTCAATATTACTTAAATATTGTTCATATCGAACTGTGTATAAAGAGAAAGACAGCATTATACCAACACACTTCAGTTTACCTTGACTGAACAAAAGTCTTTTCTTGTTGCTCACACTTTCTCCTAGAGCCTCTTCGGAGATGAAATCAACATTGTCTGGTTCATCATACTCTATCTTCTCTCTGACCTTTGACCCCATGACCTTCAATATCGAGATGACCTTTGCGCTTGTAACTTGGCATGTGATGTCCGGCTTTCCCATCATCCTCCTGGTGATGATAAATGTCCATGGGGTTGAAACGTTGATGACACTGATCTCTCTGTATGTGAACTGCAATACTGTTCTTTCCTCGTTGGCGTTGCGCACGGCTATCCCATCAGGAGAAATCACGAGCAACCCCGATTCCTCTTCAGATTTCTTTAATTTGTAGATAACAGGAAATTCCTGGGTCTCGTTTAATGGCTGATTTTGATTCGACTTCTGAGACACCGGTGACTGGAGGTCATTGATGCATACGTGCCAGTGGCCAAGCCATGATTCAAGGTAGGCAATGTTGTGCCTTGCTATTCCGAGATCCCGTTGGATGAGATCCATCGTCTTGAAGCCGTCGTCTATCTGCTCCCCCTGGGTGACAAGCTGCGATGCCGCTCCAGATAGCGTCCTCTCGGAGTCATGAGCAATCGACAACAACTCCCGTCCTAGCTTGCTACTCCCTCCTCCTCCTCCTCCACTTCCTGTTGGAGCAGTCCCACCGACATGTCGAGAGACAAACAGGGTTTCCTTGATGAAGTGCTGCAGGACTTTTCGGACGCACTGGGAGTTGGTGAACGATGAGAACCAGAGCTTTCTTGATCCGACCAGCACGACCAAAGACTTGTAGCCCGTCCAAGCCCTCTCTAGTTTCACATCGGTGATCGACTCTAGGTCTATGGTTAAGTAGATCCTTTCAGAAGTCAGCTCTTGGAAGGATAGGCTCAAGCTGGACAGTACTAGGTCTCCTTTGAGCCACTTCTTGTCATGCTCCTGGTAGTAGGTCACGTTCCATCTTCGTATCACTGGAAGACCACCAAGTCCTCTCTGAGCCATGTTGCTGACAGACAGTGACAGCGCTTGTTCACTTACGTCATGAGAGCCACCTAGTAATCAAGATATAAATAACAAAACCAAAACTATGTTGTTAATGCCACAGTGCAAAAAATATCATTGTTTCACTAAAACTGTACCAACATCTTCAATATATGGCTATTTACTTTTGAATCAATATAAACCTACATGTACATACCTGTAGGTATTTACATGTACTTATGGAGAAATACTGAGGTAAAAACTTGTACCATCACATGAATATGTATCCTCTTACTTGCTTGCAAATTTCTTAGATGTCATTAGTATCACATTTGTTTATACAAATGGGATGTTTTTATCATTTGTGGTGCTACCACTCCTTTTAAAAGGCAAGTCTACTCCAAAAATAACTTACTTTCGATAGAAAATCAGACAAACCAATCAAAAAAAGTTTGAGCAAAATCTGATAACTAATAAGAAAGTTTTGAATTTTTAATGACATGAAAAACTTTGAAAATCCCAAGACAAATTGGCAACTTGCTCATGAGTCTGTGACGTCATTGCCTCACTATCCACTAATTATTTTCTTTATATTGATAATATAAATTTCCATTTTCCCCCTAAAAATGTTATTTCCTCACACCATCATACAGTTTTTTAAACCTTTGACCAAGGAGTCACCACAACAAACTTGCCTTGCACGTAGACCTTTATCTTACATCTAGCGCATGCGCATTACGTTGATCTGGTCTCAGCCTCATTTTCCTAAATTGGTGCCTACAAGGGCCCTACTGATTGGCTATCGTTGGCAGCCATTTGCTCGATGTTATAAGATATTAGTGCGAGGAGAAAGCTTCCTAATTTCTGTTTGATCTACCAATACCAAAACAATGATATTCCAGTCAAACCTTCTATTCTTGTCAAGTTTTTTCAGCATCTTTGAAAGGTTAATGACCTTCTGCGATGAAAATATAACTATACAGTGCGGCCCAAAAAAAAACGAAACCAAGAATTATCAATGTTTTATCATAACTTAATCACAACTATAATTAATAAATGAGACATATTTGTAAAGTTTAGATCCTCCTCTTTCTCCTCTTTCATTTGATGAAACTCACATGATAAATATTTCACGCATGAGTGATTAAAAACAATTTGAAGAGAGGGTACCAAAAATTCATTTTGCGGACGGTGTCTGAATTTCAAAGAGAAAATCACATTTCTAGAAAGTTAATTTTCTGCACAGTTTTCATATGGCACCTCAATCAAGAAAAAGAGCTAGGAATAACAAAGTTCTGTTTTTTTAAAGTAATGCTTACATTTCCATAATTATAATAAACGAACTTGTTTTCACTGGCTGCTTGTCGTAGCAACAAACGGAATTGACAATGGTTGACGATCAGCCATAGACAAAAGACTTCATTATCATGATCAGGAACAAGTGGAAAGTAAGCAAAGCTCTATCACACAGGAAACATACATTGTATTTAAAAATTTTGGTTTAATTTTTGACCGATTTCAAAAATTGTTGCACAAAAAGAAAGAAGACGCCACAGGCCACTCCAGTAAGTCGTGTGCAGGAATCGATTATGTTAACATCCACACATACATGTACAATGTAGCTGCATTACTATCCTGGCCGTGTATTAAAAACTGTTTAAGACGACCTCAATTGATTCTCAACATTTCAAACACATAGGCCCAAATTCACAAAGGAGGTTTGTCGACAAACCTAGGTTAATGGGCGATTGTGCGTCATATGACGCGTTTCGATGCGTTTCAAACCTAGGTTTGGTTTGAAACATGTCACATGATGCACATAAACCTAGGTTTGTTGACAAACCTCCTTTGTGAATTAGGGCCTATGTGTTTGAAATGTTGAGAATCAATTGAGGTCGTCTAAACACCAAACCCCCCCCCCCCCCCCCCCCTTGAGCATAAACCGTTTTTTTTGCCAGGAGAGGGGGCCTGACCGCCCCCCCCCCCCCCCCCCCCCCACCAGCGCGCCGGTATTCACACTATGTATGCATCTTGGATGCACTTAAGTATCCATCCGTCGCCACCCTCTTGAGCTAGGGCATGCGACGTGCCTATACATAGCATTCCGGGATTCTAGCCATTCTGAATCTTGTAGCTGCTGCGACCACATCGACCACAACATCTAAAACCACATCCCCATTATCACCCTTTGACTTGAGGGATTTTAACCGCTGAGCATCTTTGGCTGAGCATAATTATAGATTAAGGTTAGCATTCTTTCTTTCTTCATCCCATCCAGATCCCATCCATCCCACTTTCCCCGTAAGTAAAACGGTGGTCCAACTCCGCCAAAATTCATCTCATCTAATAGTTATAAGTTAACAAGAACCACGTTTTACTTCAAGACTTAGACTACAATTTAAATTTTTTAATTATTCTTTCTTCTTCTTCTTCTTCTTCTTCTTCTTCTTCCATTGAAGTACATCCCTCTAAAAGAGTATTGTCATACTTTGTGCAGAAAAAGGTACGCGGCCGCGGTCGCAGGAACACTTGCAGGGGCCAGGGAAGTGCAGTGACAGACAAATAAGAAAAACTCAAAGCTAATGTGCAAGTAAAAAACAGCATCTGTCACTTAGCGAAGAGTGACTCAAGAGAGGCGGCTCTTGAAAACCTTGATAGACGGGGCCAAAACCACATCGCATCTTTTTCAAATTGGTAAGTTGAAAAAATTGTATTTTACTGCTAGAGTCCCGGCCCCCCACTCAGACTCAGAGGTCGGAATGACTGCATGCGTGTTGCCAAAATGTCCGGTAAAGGGGTACTTTTCGTGCGACAAAGTCCGGCCCGAGAATTGTAAAAAAAAGGGGTGTATTTGACTTTTCACCCGGAGATTTCTTTAAAAAGGGGGTGTTTTTTCTTTTTTTCTCTCATCTCTTTCGACTCCTGAAAAATTATTCTGAATTTAGGGGGGTACATTGAGCATTTTTCCTGATTTAGGGGGGTCTCCAAGGCAGGAAAATCCCGCGAAATGCCCGCGAAAGGGGGGTTCGGAAATATTGGCAGTCCTCAGATAGGGGGTGCTTTCAAAAAGAGGGAACGAGCATAGACTAGTCTATGCGTACCCTAAATAACATTGAGTGGGGGGCCGGGTAGAGAGTCTAGTTCTATTTATTTAGGTGTCATCAATTGTCACTAAAGTACCGATTTTGAGTGAAATCAGTAGAGTTTTGTACAGTGGTGTTTGAAATGTTGAGAATCAATAAAACAGCTTTTAATACACAGCCCGGATAGTAATGCAGCTATGTGTGGCCCGGCGTATGTCTACCTCGCCATACCAACAGAGCGGAGCACCACTGCGGCCGCCGCGGTAGCCGCAGCGGTGAAGTACTCGTCTCAGCGCAGGTACTCGTTCGTCTACCTTTTACATAATTAAACGAACGATATCTAATTCACCTTGACCATAATTCCAATTCTAAAATATGTACATTATACTTTATAATGTTTTATCAACGCACAATTCTACTTACGTTTTTCAAACACTCAGATTAACTTGGTCAAAGAATTTCATTGCGAATCTAATCATCCGATTCGAATGTTATTGTTTATGCTCTCTTGTATCGAAAATAGAGGGCGCAAATCTTGACACGTTCGGAGGACTAGGGATACGTACATGATTGATAGGAATAGTAATGATAATGATATTTGGTTCAGACAAGATTGTGCAAAATCCAGAAAGCAGCTGATCCGCTATGCCTCCTGTGCAAAGGTGTTGATGAGACAGTTGAACACTTTATAGCATCCTGTCCGAATCATCTTCAGATACGCCATGACTTTGTCTCCAAAGTAAATAAATGTCTCCAGGATTACCCATTGTGTGCGTCACAATATGATGAACGTGATCCGTCTTTATTTACCAATGCTTCTCTTCTCCCATTTGATCCTGTACTGCCACTTACTACATATAGAAGTTTACTGGCTATTACTTTACTCTTTGTCCATAAAATGCACCTATCGCGATCGACTGCTATTAGTCCATTACCTTGATGTTTACCTTGTGCTCCTGTTTAGTTATATGTCTTGCGGCCCATGGGATCGCTGATCTCCGAAAAAGCGGAGGAAGAACAAGAAGAAGAAGAAGAAGAAGATAATAATAATATATCTCTTTTACCCATGGAAGCCTAATCATACTGTTATGATGTAGCTATTGCTGTCTGTAGAGTGTTTCCTCAGACCTTTACTCCTCCTTCCAGAGGTGGCGCCCCCAAACTTTTTTTTATAAAAGTACCCGGCCAAAAAGCCTCTTTTTAATTCAGATAAAGGCCCCCAATTATTTCTTAGTGCCCTCTCAAAATTATCCCCTTTTTATATAAGATAATAAGTGTCCCTATTCAAATATGATACGTGCCCTTTTTCAGCTGCAAGAATTGTGTTCAACTTTCTGATACTCACCCATATTCTTTTCTAATAAGTGCCCTTTTCCCTACTGATGGCTACCCATTTTCCTCGTGTAATAAGTGCCTCTTCATCTTTCTTATAAACTACCCTTTTTTCACCTCAAGTAAGTGCCCTTGTTGCTTTTGCAATTGCCCCTTTTCCCTTGTAGTAAGTGTATCCTTCCTTTTCCGATAAGTGCCCCCGTTTCATCTCTGATGAGTGCCCCTTTAACTTTTTACACGTACCCATTCTTTTCATTTCTAATAAGTGCCCATTTTCCTTTTGATAAGGAGTACCTTTTTGTCCCCCTTTCTAATAAATGCCCTAATGCTCCCCTTCACCTGTGATAAATGCCTCTTTCAAATAGGATAAGTTCCCCTTGTTACTTCACTTGATAAGTGCCTCTTTTTCTTTCTAATAATAGGCCTAGTAATTGCCCTCTGATAAGTGCCCCTTATACCTACATTTTCAACTGTCGCTTACAAAGTGTGTACCGCCACATCTAGTTTCAAAGAATCGGAGCAGCTATGAGTAATAACAGGCAGGGAAAAAATACTTTAACAATTTCGGGGGCTATTTTTCAAACTTGCTTGCATGAAAATAACGCTCTTTAATTTGTTTTGCATTGAACTCTATGCAAATTTTTGAGGGCTCTTTTATGATTTTCGGGGGCTCTTTTTGGCATTTCGGGGGCTAATTCGCCCCGAGCCCCCGTGTATTTTTTTTCACTGTTTGACAGGTACCCAGTTTCTACTAACACAAAGTAAGTTAGCGTAGCCAAGGGGGGAGGGGCACAATTCCCTAAATTTCCCTAAACAGTTTGTTTAATTCGATTATCCTGTATAGGTCATTCACAAACTAACAATTTCTACGACTGACTTTTCAAATATATTGCAATGCAGTTATAGTTTTGAGCATCTTCCAGATTGGCCGGGGTCCGCATAATTATGTTATCCTATTTTATTTCATATTTCTAAATCAAGATTGTGTTTAGGCCTACTTTAACCCCCCCCCCCCCTTTCTCTCTCTCTCTCTCTCTCTCTCTGAGTAGGTGCAGCACGTCATCTCTCCCTTTTCTTTCTCTCTTACTCTCAGATAAGTTCAAAGCTAAGGATGGATCAAATAGCATAAAAATTATGATGGCTTCAGTATTGAACTTTTGGAAAGTTTGAAAATTTGAAAAGGTGGCAAAAATCAAAAATCTAATAAAACTAGCGAATAATGGAAAAAAAAACTATACACAAAAACTTGACCTTTGATGAAACTACAATGTCCTGAATATCTAGCTCTAGAAATTCATTGACATTTCAAAAAGCGACAAAGTCCAATTAATTAAAGCCCAATGTGCAAGTTTACTGCGTGGTAAACAATTACACGGAAAGTCAGAAAAAAAACTCTCTTTTTTTTTTCTTTGGGAAAATTTAAGGAATCCACGTATTACTTTGATAAAAACATTTTATTGTCACGTTATCAAGTGTAAAAAATTAGCAAAATCTATATTTTCAAAAAGTCTAATCGGTTCTCTACCTTGATTCAATCTTCAAGTAGGCCTATATACGAACAACAGAAGAACACAAGAACATGACAGCTCGTATACGGATATGGCCGGTATTATGTATCGGACAGAAAAGATCACATTGATCTTGTCGTTTAACAAGAAATTTCGGGAAATATGTATTTGATAACAGGAGAACTTGCGGACAGCACATTATTCTGATAATTAGAAACAAGATCTGAGCAAATCAATGTTTGTATAATAATCATTTACTCAGCTTTTTCCTTTAACGTTTGATTTCGAAAGCGGCATATTCGGCTACATACCACCTTAATGCACTTGATTGTAAAGAATGCAGAAAATATAATAACCAGGAAAATAAAAGCTACCACGTCTAAAAGATAATACTGGAAAATATTCAAATGGTCTGCGAATATCTCAAGATTGGCGGTGCCATGTTTGAGGGCGTGGTCAATCCAAAACGCTGCTCGTTCAGCCGGCTTCATCGGCCGATTTCGAAAATTTGCCGACATTTGTTTGGCTGTTTGCATGTAGGTGCTGTTGGATGTTACTTCGTACAGAGCTTCATAAATTAAATCCGATGTTAAGTTATCTTTGTTTAGCTTCAGTCCCAGCCCGAAGTGTACAACTCTGTTCGACACGTCATAATGGTCTGCAATGACGGGCATGGCAACTACAGGAACACCATGATAAATAGCTTCATAGTAACTGTTGTGCCCTCCGTGAAAGAAAATGGCTCTCGTTTGAGGATGTCCAAGGATATCATTCTGGGGGAGCCACGGCAGAATCTTGATACTTGAGGGGACAGGAAATGGAGGTGATGTCTTCACGAGCCAGAGGACTCTCTGGGGTAACCTGGTAAACGCCTCTACAAACATCTTAAACAGGGCCATGTTAGATTCGTCCACGGTCAGGATGGTGCCAAATGAACAGATGATGATGCCGTCACCTTCTGAACCTTGGATGAAGTCTTCTATGTCCGATGGGAGTTGCACGGGATCTCGCGACGTAAGACCACCGACTGGAATGACATTAGGGGGTAAGGCACAAGGATATTCTGCAACAAAGTCGCTGTTCACAAACCACAGCTTTGTCTTCTTCATAAGATCATATGGGTCTGATACACCAAATCGTTCACACAAAGGTTTGTAAGGCTGTATCGTAACTTGTATACCTAGATTGTGATAAATTACGAAAGCCAATGAGTTGATTAAGCGTTCTTTAAAAGACATGACACTGGAGTAAGGTGTCATAATAGATGGTACATAGGCTGGATTGAACCCTGAACCTTCACTAGCCGTGTGGAAGCAAGGACTTGGATAGGGAACAAGTCCAAAATATGGAAGGTTTAGGACCTCTCCAATTATCGCGCCACAAACCCAAGTGGTGTCGTACAAGAGTGATGAGAAGTTTGCAGATCGAAGACGAGTCATTAGGATTTCGTCTTCAAGAATGGCGGTGCAGTCGTTTCGCTGTGTCTCGAATAATATCTTACTCACGTTGTACTCATTGCCTGGACCTACTAAGGAGAGGGATCGGCTTAAATTGTGGAACAGTTCGTGGATGTCTTCCACGGGAATCGAATGCTTGAATACTTCATAGTGGAACATCTCACCGAAACGACTCTTCTTGACGTGGTCTTCGAAAGCATTACTGACCAGGTAGGTAAGGTTATGACCCCGGATGAGAAGTTGCTCCCCAATGGCGGCTGAGAGATAGAAATGGCTTCCCTTGCCGATGAGGGGGCTTACCAATATGTTGGATGCACCACAGGAGCGGATGAGTGTCAAGAAAAGGCCGATCAATGCAATGTTAGGCATGGTTAACCCTGTCATAGTTGCTCTGCAGACCTCCGAGCTAGACTCAACTGTTTATTCTTTGCGGCCGGATAACTGAAAAAGACAAGAGAGAAGAAGAAGAAGAAGAAGAAGAAAAAAAACTTCCATGAAAATGTGATAAGATCAGGGGTATTTTTTTTTTTTTTTTTTTTTTTTTTTAATTTCCACATACGGGCGAAACACCCTAGTCAGCACAGCATATATAGGGGTCCAATTAAAATACATGTTTTTACAAAAGAAACAAGACAAGGATTGGGGAACACATGTCTTGGTCGTAATCAAATTGGTTCCTACAAGGAGAGGATATAGAATGTGGTGGTGGGGGGGGGGGCGGGACCACTCTTCCAAAGACTGGGTCGGAAATTTGAAAGGGAACTCACTGGGGGATGGTTAAAGTTTGCCATGTTCCGGATCCAGGGGGCCTGGGCCCCCTCCCCTGGAGAAAAAAACCCGTTAATTTGTACCTTTTTTTCGAGATGGGTCCCTCCCCCTGGCGCTCAAGGGGGGGGGGGTGCGATTTTTCAAATTTTCGAGGGCCCAAAAAGAAAATAGTGCTCACTACCCCCTCCTATATCAATTTAACACATTTTCAACCTAATTTTTCTATAGCGGAGTAAAGGTAAACTTTGACACTTTGTTATTTACTGACAATGCAATTTCGTTAGCAAAATATATCTTATAAATTGCAATGCATGGCTGCCAATCAGACCAGGCGCGGATCCAGGGGAGGGGGGGGGGCGAGCGAGCCTTGGTCCCCCTGCCATAGGCGCCGGAAGTGGGGGGGGGGGCAGTTCCCCCCCCCCCCCAATCAAAAAAGTGGGGGGGGGGGCAAAACGCATTTTTGCCCCCCCCCCCCCCCAAAAAAAAAAAAAAAACATGGTTTGTATTTTTAACCCAAAAGAACATAACAATAACAAATACCTGATTAAATCACATATACAATTCCATTCAAAGAAAAGGAAAGTTCACAGGAATTAAATTTCATAAACATTGCGCATGCCACCTATACGGTATTTATCAATGGAGGTCTTTATAATAGCGATACGCGCATATCGTGGACATATTGTGCGAGAATCGGAAAGCGAGTCTGTTTTTTGTTTGTTATAGGGATGAGCCCCTAAACGCTGGCGTACTGATGGGGGGTGTATTTCTTATTCGATACCAGTGATTTACAAATGTTGCTGTTATGACATGATTTTCCGGTATTTTTTCTCCATTTTTTTTGTAAGTCATACCTTTTTATGCGTTTGTTGGAAAATAAGAAGTTCCCAAATTACAGTCGGGCGAAAAATACGCTTATTTAGAAGCCTTTGTGTCATGGTCTGCAAAGTGGCTGGGCTCGAGCCACCCCCCCCCCCCCCCCCTCACTTTTTGAAAAAGTATGTTAAAGAGAAAAAGAAAGAAAGACGGAGAGAAAAAATAAGTGACCTGCCAATGTCACGAATAAGGTATAAAAAATGCTCATATGACCGTAATTAAATGCCTAAAACCCCAGAGCTAACGGGGGCTCCGCCCCCGGACCCCACCAATGGCCCTAAGGCGGTCTCCTGGATTTTTTTTTTTTTTTTTGGATTAGGTTTTAAGGCAATTCAGTCAAAATTGACTATTTATGCCTCTCGCGCTGTGCTTGGATTTTGAAAAAAATACTTATTATTATACCTATTTATATAAAGATATACTCATATAAAGACACACATACAGATAAGAGTTTACCTATATAACTAAATATACATACACTTTTGTACTGTCTAGTTTGTTTCATATATTAATTTCATTCTAAAATAGTTTTCCTTCTTTGTTTTCCTTTCTTGCGTTAACTTGTTTTTTTTTAAATACTACTAATATGTATTTGATACACAAAAAGTTTTTTTTGAACTCCAATCGTCTATTTCCCTCTACTCGTAAACTATCTTTTAATATAAATCTAAACAAGGTGGCGTAAACATGGAGGAAATTAATATGCAGGCACTCATGCGTTCTATGAGCACACAGGAAAGGATATGAACATGATATGAACATGGATGCTCATCTGACCGTGATTAAATACCTAAAACCCCTGAGCTTCCGGGGTCTCTGCCCCCATGATGCTCATCTGACCGTAATTAAATACCTGAAAAACCCCGAGCTTCCGGGGGTTATGCCCCCTGGACCCCACAAGGGCCCTAAGGCGGGCACCTGGATGCTCATCTGACCGTAATTAAATACCTAAAACCCCCGGGGTTTCAGGGGCTCTGCACCCTGGACCCCACCAAGGGCCCTAAGGCGGGCCCCTGGATGCTCATCTGACCGTAATTAAATACCTAAAACCCCTGAGCTTCCGGGGGCTCTGCCCCCTGGACCCGCCCAAGGGCCCTAAGGCGGCCCCTGGATGCTCATTCGACCGTAGTTAAATATTGAAACCTCTGAGCTTCTCGGGGCTCTCCCCCTCCCTGGAACACGTCAATGGCCTTAAAGAGGGCCCCTGGATGCTCATTTAACCGTAAGTAAATACCTAAAAAAAAACCTGAGCTTCCGGGGGCTCAACCCCTTGACCCCCTGCCGAGGCTCATGCCCTGGACCCCACGCCAATTTACGCTCTACCTGATCGTTAATACTCCACTTTGAAAAACGTTCCGCGGGACCTGCATGTCACATGTAAGACTGGTGGTGATGCAGATTTTTCGTCTGCCCCCCCCCCCCCTTCCGAACGTTTTTTCTCATTACGTCACTGCCCCTGGAAGGTGAGCCCCCTGGAATGTTTGCCCCCCCCCCCCCCCCATCCCAAACTGCTTCCGGCGCGCCTGCCCCCTGCCCCCCCCCCCCGCCAAAAATAATAATAATAATAATAATAATTGTGACCAGAAATTTACCTCTTTTTTTTTGCTCAAGGGGGGGGGGGGGGGGGTGGGGGTTTATCGGCCGGCACGATTTCCAAATTTTCAAAGGGCAAAAAAAAAAAAAAAATAGTGCTCACCCCTATTGAATATGATAGAGCATATACAGTTGCCCGAATATTGGTAGTTTCACATTCCCGGGGATGGCTTTATTAATCCAACCTTAACAGACAACTATTCGACTATAAAGAGTACGGAAAAATCAGAAAAGCAGACATGTGAAAGTTGGAATGAAATCAGACAAAAATAAGGAAGTTATACAATTTGGAATGTTGTAATCATTGTCATATGGGCACTTTAAAATCGCCTGAATCGGTAATGTCACTGCCTGTGTCGTATAGTGCCGGACAACTTTCCCATTTGATTCAACACATAAAATATGTATTTAAAAAAAATTATCATTATGCATGGTAACAGCTAGGGGAAGGTCTTTTGATTTTAGAGGACCTATAAAATGCTATCGATATTATATTTTGAGTAGTGCCCCAAGGGAGAAGGCGCTTGGGGGTAGAACAAAACATAAATTAACAACATTTTTGTACACGACAAACGGGAATGTTTTCCTTCAAAACGTCACGATCTACTCACCAAATTGCCAGGTTGAGATTCACATAATATTTAGTAATCTTGATATTACTTGAACCATTCATAATTGTCTTATTATAGCTCCGATTTATTTCAAACTTTCTCCACTCCGGCCGTTAATTTCTCTTTTTTCTACTTTCATACAAATGAACTTATTATAAAAGTTGGATTGCCTTTCATATTTCGCCGAATTCGCCTCCGCCCCCCCCCCCCCCCCCGCCCCCAGGCCGCCCCGCCCAACTTGAACACCTATGTGTAGCAAGAGTTTTTCTGATGCAAAAGTAATCACGTGTTCAGTTTGGCCATTAAAGTTTCTTCCTGCATCGACTATGCCGCTCATCAGTAACACATTGCTATTAATTGGTACAGAACAATATAATAATAAATATGAATATACATGTATATAATAATATAGTTTACGTACATATCTGATATTGATATAAATCTGATACATGATCAGGTGCATATAACTCACATTAGACTTCGAACACAAGTGCCTGCATTCACACCAGATGAGGGGTAATTTCCACGTTTCCGATTTCACGACACAGCTTAGAATGTACCAAACTGATCTATGACCAAATATTCAAATCTCATCGCATTAGCAAGGATATAGCTGTTATGGTGTATAACTTTGGCCACTGTTTATTGGACCAGATAAGTCGATGCACATTATACCATGGAACTCCTAGTGGTTCCATGATTATACACACACTTCAAGTGCATGTAGAAGCGCACAGCCGTCGGGACAGCCGCGTGCTCCGTGTTTGTAAAAATCGACTGGTTGACTGGTCCTGTATTGTCAAAAAATGCTTATTATTGTTATCTTTTTTTGTGTGTGGAGGAATTTTATACAAGAGCTTTATGTCTGGCGTCTTGTAATATATTGTTTGTATACGCGCGTTCAGGCAATTTCGTTATAGTTCAGTCATTTCGTGAGAAAATAGGCATCCATTACCTCCCACCAAATCAACATAACATAATGGATCAGTTGTTAGCTTAGGAACAATAAGTGACTCATAATATGCACAGAATGATCTTTAAAGAAGGAAACTACCCAATCTGTGCATTTATTAGAAAGCACTGCCAAAGTGATGGAAGTGCTTCATGAACACACTGTTTGCCCTCTCAAGAAGAATACTTCCAACTGGGTATCAGAGAATATGAAGTCGGTTAATAAATCAATAATGATTACATAACTTTCACGAACACGAACCCAGTATTCGTCTCGATGGGTTTTGCAATTTTGGTACATACACGTATGACCTTCATCTTGTATCTACGAACTGGTTTATCACTGATTTGTCATAATTTTCGACCTCACTTCGGGCCGCAATAAGGGGTTAAAAAACGTCCAGTTTGGGCAATTTTCAAGAAAAAGGGTACCTTTTCAAAATGATGGAAAATCCTTCTGTACACGCCGGTATACCCGTTTAGGTAATTTCTAGCCCTCAGGGCCATACTAGGGGAAAATGTGTAATAATTCGTCGTATTTGCTCATATAGTGTGGACGACGGCCGCGAGAGGTAGCTTATCTAGCGCGAGTCGGTTTGAAACGATCTTAAGATCTTCAGTAGATCAAGATGGATGCCCACGATACCGACCCAGACCTACCAAGTCTCACGCCTATAGCTGGTTCCATATATTTTGTTTTGCATAGTAGAATAGTAACTGTTCACTGTATGCTGTGTATATTTTGTAAACACTACAATGTACTTTATATAAAATAGATCAAATTTGAAATACAATTCTTTCTTTTTTTCAAAGAAAGGACTTATGTTGGATGTGTATTAAACCCATTTGGAAGTGTACAGGTTGATGTTATTGCTTCTTCTATTAAAATAAATGTTTACATTGTGAATTTAACATCAGGAGCGGAATTTTATTTATTTTACATTGTCAACAACTAAAATGGGAATCCCTATTGCACTTCAAAATGCTCAAGGGATCACAATTTTACAATATATGATTAGGAGTACACTTTTTTTGAAATACCCGTTTAGGGTGTGAATTCGGGGAAAACCACGCGAAATCCTCCTTTAGCGTGTATTTCGGTTTTTAAAAATATCCAGTATTTCTACATGATCGAGACCCCCTGGCCTCATTTTCACCACTTGGACTCCTTAGAACTGTCTATAATATGTTATTAAATTTGTCTTACGATACTATAACATTTGAATGTTTTTATGTTGCAATTATAGTGGGAGGCTCGTGTCATTTTTTTCTTCTTCACAAAATGACTTTACTACTGTGAAATCACATGGCCACGTTTACACACAATAACGAGACACCAGATATCAGCGGAGGCAGAAGTCTGAAGAACAGGCACGTAGCCAGAGTTTGATGTTTGGTGAGGGGGGGGCATGTGCCCCCCCCCCCCCCCCCCGTGGCTACGTGCCTGCTGAAGAAAGGGGTTTGGTTGCCATTATACTTCACAAACCAAGCACACCTAGTTTATTCGAAAGATTTTATCATAATACCACATATTTCAGAGTTGTTGTTGTTGTTTTTGTAGCGGTTATCCCTGAATGTGGGGGGCGTCCAAATAGTGGCCCTTTTGACGAAAAATAGTATTTTGCCAATAATGTTAAACAAGGGAACCTTTAAAAACTATTCATAAAATATTATTTTTAGTCAAAAGGGCCGCTTTTTTTAGCCCCCCCCCCCCCCCCCCCTCGTGGGTGGCCGCTACAAATAAAAAGAACACAGATTTTAAAAGACCTGCATGTGAAATGTGCTTTGGTAAGAATTTTCGACTAAACTAGGTATGCTTAGTTTGTGAAGTATATAGCGGCAACCGATGGAAAAAAAACTCAAGCACTCTGCATGGCCTCCGCTTTTTAGTCGACAACAATAGGGACTTTTAGATTAGCACGAAGACAATGCAATGTGGATTGCTACGGTCGACGTCCTAGCTGCACTGCCTTGAATGGACGTCACACGGATCAGTCCACGCAAATCTAAAAGTCCCTCATAATAGAACTGAAGATTAACCAGACAAGCACAACGTAGTGAGATACGGTCGGGCGATCAATATAAGCGCTTGTGACTCCCTTCTTTATGTGCATGGTTTCAGAAACTATGTTAAATTGGTGCGATAGGCAGACAGTGATATTCTCTACATAATAACAGCTAACCTTACTGTACGGTCAGGCGGGATGTACATTATTTAGTCACTTAAAATCTGAGGTATTTATTTCGTGAAATGTGAAACCACTCATTCGGTGTGAAATAACATATATTACACTTGCATCTGATTTAGTCTTGTTTTTTGTTGTTGATGGAGACTTATTTTCTGAGGTGTACAACATAATGTGAGTTACACTCGTGACGAGTCAATAGGGACTCTTAGATTTGCACGACGAGAACGTGGACTGCTACATGTGACATCCTTGTAAGGCAATGTGACGTCCTTTTAATAGGCACTGGCAGTGCCCGGCAATGCCTCAAAGGATGTCACAAGTCATGTAGCAGTCCACGTTCTCGTCGTGCAAATCTAAAAGTCCCTATAATGCCACCTTTCTATATAATTATACCAGATATAGGCCTATTAGAATTATATATTTTTTTAAAATAAAAGTTATTGTCCTATGGCGGACTAATGGCGGACTAATGAATATTAATAAGTCAGAATGAATCAGGATAGCTTGGGTATTTGTTTCTAGTTCATCGTGACTGTGCCATGGACCAGTGATGGCCTGGTGGTAGAGTCGCTGCCCGGCAAGCAGTAGATGGCAGGTTCAAATCCCGCTGGTTCCAAGACTTTTTCTGACTTGTTTTTCAATTACAGATCGATCAATCGATCTTATTTACTGGGTGTAAGCCACAAATATGTTTAAACTAGAATTATATAGATAGTAAAGTATGTACATGTATTTTTCATGTCATTTTTTTTTCTCAATAGATTGCTCTGAACCATGTGTTTATGTGCTTAGTTGATAGACAAAACTCCTCACATAGTCAAGCTGAATCACATGGTCATAATTAGGCAGATATAATATAAGATGTAATAATACTTGTGGAGCGCATGCAGGTGTGTCATTATATTATTATTATTATATCACAGTTGAATATAGGCCTAAAACGTGAACGAGGCGGGGAGGGAGCCCCCGAAAGATACACCCTGAAAAAAAAACATTCGGGCATCTTATCAGCTAGCAAAGTTTGTGTTGTCACTATGAACATGACGGACAAAGACAGAGGACAAAATATACAGTTCCTCATTCTACAGTGGCGGATCCAGGGGGGGGCCGAAACGGCCGCGGCCCCCCCTATTGGCGGCGCAAAAAAAAGGAAGGAAAAAAGAGGAAGACAAGAAGAGAAAAGAAGAAAGGAGAAGAGAAGGAAAAAAAAGAAGAGAAAAGAAAGGAGAAGAGAAAAGAAAGAAGAGAGAGAGAGAAGAAAAAAGGAGAAAAGAAAAAGAAGAAAGCCCCCCCCCCCCCCCCCCCCTTCCCACTCCGGGGTCGGAGGGACCAAATTTGTGTTCCCAAAATCTCTGATAAAGGATTACTTTTCACGCAACAAAGTCCGGCCCGTAATACACAAAAATCCGGCCCGTACTGACTTTACACAGCTTTCAAAGAGAGGGAAAATACACGCGCGTACCCTCAATAACACTGGGGAGGGGGGGGGGGAGGGGGGGGGGGGAGAGGGGGGGGGAGAGGGGGGGGGGACAAGGAAATGACGCTAAGTGACAGTAACGACGAATAAGGGAAAAACTGTAATCGGGAGATTAGGGGTCATTCCAGAAGGCTTGGGAAACGTTATTGAATAGAGGGGGCCGGGCCGGCCGCATTAATCTCGAGCCGCGAATTCAAAGTTAAACGTTAAAAACAGCCCCTGCGCTACAAAGGTCATCACTCTTTAGTGAGAAATTTGTAAAGTGCACAAAATTGTGGATGTCTTTTAAATATAAGCTATATACTCAACAGTCAAATTTTAAATTAACGGTATAGGGCCGCTTCAAAACTCCTGTTTTGCCCTTCTCCATGTTTGGATTCAGCTCATACCAACTCGCTTGTGCTTGTATTTGAACTCTTGTTGGTAGTAATCATGGACAGGGGCGGTGATCCTGGGCCCGATAGGGGGACACGTCCCCAAGGAAATTTAGTAATATATAGCTAGAAAGAAAATTAGGGGAAAGAACGTACATATTGGGCTTAGGGATTTTCTAGAATGCATAATTTCAGCATTCAACATTGCAAAATCTCGCTTGGTTGCTACGCCCCCCGGCCCTCGCCCGAGAACACAAAACTATGATATGACGCTCCCGGTCGTGATTTATCCATGGATAAAATAATGATTGGTGTAATAGATCTTTTTTTAATCTCCTTTCATTTCTACTAACCTAATCGTGTGCTATCGCAATCATGATTGTTTCATTTTCCTTTAAAGCAGGCGCGTAGCCAGTGCCGGTAGGGGTAGTAAGAGGACATAGGACGTAATGGAGCAGACAAAGAAACATTTTTGAAAATTCTGACAAGTCGAGAACGGTACAACGAATCGTCTTCTTTCTCTAATAATTTAATGAAATGTCAAAGCTTCGATCGGGAGAGGGCAACTAAATTCAGACAAGGATTAAGAGTCGAGAATGGTACAACGAATCGTCTTCTTTCTTTAATAATTTAATGAAACGTCAAAGCTTCCGCACTATGGGCGGAGGAAGAAAACTGAATTCAAACAAGGATTTATAGTCGGGAATGGTACAACGAATCGTCTTCTTTCTCTAATAATTTAATGAAGCGTCAAAGCTTACGCGCTATGCGCGGGCGGGGAAAAACTGAAATCAGACAAGGATTAAGAGTCGAGAAGGGATCAACAAATCATCTTCTTTCTCTAATAATTTCATTCAACTGTGAAAGGCCAAAGTTTTCGTGCTTCGCGCGGGAGGGGGGGGGCTGAATTCAGACAAGGATTAAGAGTCGAGAATGGTACAACGAATGATTTTCTTTCTTTAATAATTTAATGAAACATCAAAGCTTCTACGTTCGTGCGGGAGGGGAAAACTACATTCAAACAATTAATAGTCGAGAATGGTACAACGAATCGTCTTCTTTCTCTAATAATTTAATGAAACGTCAAAGCTTCCGCGCTTTGCGCGGGATGGGGGGGGGGGAACTGAATTCAGACAAGTAATAAGAGTCGAGAATGGTACAACAAATCGTCTTCTTTCTCTAATAATTAATGAAAGGTCAAAGCTTCCGCGCTTCGCGCGGGCGAGAGGAAACTGAATTCAGACAAGGATTAAGAGTCGAGAATGGTACAAGGAATCCTCTTCTTTCTCTAATAATTTAATGAAACATCAAAGCTTCCACGCTTCGCGCGGGAGGGGAAAAACTGCATTCAAACAAGAATGGTACAAAGAATCGTCTTCTCTATTTAATGGAACGTCAAAGCTTCCGCGCATCGCCCGGGAGGGAGGGGGGGGGGAAGGAAACTCAATTCAGACAAGGATTAAGAGTCGAGAACGATACAACAAATCGTCTTCTTTCTCTAATAATTTAATGAAACGTCAAAGCTTCCACGCTTCGCGCGGGAGGGGAAAAACTGCATTCAAACAAGAATGGTACAAAGAATCGTCTTCTCTATTTAATGGAACGTCAAAGCTTCCGCGCATCGCCCGGGAGGGAGGGGGGGGGGGGAGGAAACTCAATTCAGACAAGGATTAAGAGTCGAGAATGGTACAAGGAATTCTCTTCTTTCTCTAAAAATTTAATGAAACATCAAAGCTTCCACGCTTCGCGCGGGAGGGGAAAAACGGCATTCAAACAAGGCTTAAGAGTCGAGAATGGTACAAAGAATCGTCTTCTCTATTTAATGGAACGTCAAAGCTTCCGCGCATCGCCCGGGAGGGAGGGGGGGGGAGGAAACTCAATTCAGACAAGGATTAAGAGTCGAGAACGATACAACAAATCGTCTTCTTTCTCTAATAATTTAATGAAACGTCAAAGCTTCCGCGCTTTGCGCGGGGGGGGGGGGGACTCAATTCAGACAAGGATTAAGAGTTGAGAATGAAACAACGAATCATCTTCTTTCTCTAATAATTTCATTAAACTATGAAAGGCCACCGTTTTCGTGCTTCGCGCGGGGGGGGGGGGGGATGAATTCAGTCAGTAATAAGAGTCAAGAATGGTACAACAAATCGTCTTCTTTCTCTAATAATTAATGAAAGGTCAAAGCTTCCGCGCTTCGCGCGGGCGGGAGGAACCTGAATTCAGGCAAGGATTAAGAGTCGAGAATGGTACAACGAAGCCTCTTCTTTCTCTAATAATTTATTGAAACGTCAAAGCTTCCGCGCTTCGCGTGGGAGGGGGGGAAACTGAATTCAGACAAGGATTAAGAGTCGAGAATGGAACAACGAATCATCTTCTTTCTCTAATAATTTCATTAAACTATGAAAGGTCAAAGCTTCCGCGCTTTGCGCGGGAGGGGGGAAACTCAATTCAGACAAGGAAGAGTCGAGAATGGTACAACAAATCGTCTTCTTTCTCTAATAATCAGTCAAACATCAAAGCTTCTGCGCTTCGCGCGTAATGGGGGGGGGGGGGGTGGGGAGAACAGCAAGCTGCCCGAATATGAATGTTTTTTGGTTTATTTGGGTGATAAATAACCCTTTCACAAAATACATATTATGCTCAAATTTTTGCTCGCTCGCTTCGCTCACTAGCCGAATTATGAATCCGGAAAATTACCTTTTCGGGAAAGAGGCTTCAGCCCCCCTCCCCCGATAAAAATGTCAAAATGTGTACCGGTATGGTGCTACTTATGACCTCGTTGATTTGAAGAAAAAAAGTCTGGGCAATTTTCAAATTTCCGGCCCCCCCCCCCCCCCCCCCCCCCTATTGGAAAATCCTGGATCCGCGCCTGTTCTACCCTCAACAATTGCTGTGGTAGACAAAGGAACATCCCTTCACTGCTATTATGTAAAAATGTGTAGAACAGGTGTCACATGCATATTCACCTGTTCTACACATTTTTACATAATAGCAGTGAGCTGTGAAGGGATGTTCCTTTGTCTACCACAGCAATTGTTGAGGGTAGAATGAGGAACTGTATATTTTGTCCTCTTTCTTTGTCCGTCATGTTCATAGTGTGTATCTAATAATGGAGCGTCTGATTCAATTTTACATCGCTCTCTCTCTCTCTCTCTCTGCCGCTCTTTGTTTGAAACTGAAAAGTTATTCGGACGAAAGACGTCTGCCACATGACGACTATTGGGCCCTTATACACTGTCGCTCATATAGTTGGAATATTTTTTGTTTTACCACAATTTATGGAATTATTTAAAAAATGATTTAAAAATAATAGATCTAGATAATAGTATACATTCTCAGATTTTATTGAATAATAATTTGACAATGAGTGTTTTGCGTGACTGCTAAAGCATGTGTATGTTACTATGCTTATCAACTAGGGGACCTACGCTCTTAAGTCATAAATGACAGTAATGAGGATTAATGCCCCACAAAAGGGCACTAATATAGCACATCGACGCGGTTTTGATCATGGGGCCTCACAGTTACGAGGCCATTGCTTTGTCACTGAACCATGACTGTACGCAGCGGGGGCTAGGGGCTAGGGGGGCAGTTTCCATAAATAAAATAAAAAACAGAAAATGCAATAAATTTTCAATAATTTATTGCATTTCACCCCGGTTCCCAACATAAAAAAAATCCTCTGTGTACCCATGCCTTGAGCATAACGCATGGCCGTCCAGAGGATTGAACTTTGATTCGACAAGGTTATCACAATTCAATGCTTGGTAACATTCGAAGTAATGATTAGTATAAATTACAAACGCTTAAATACAGCCCCGGCATAGCACCCTGAAGAGCTGCTGAGCCTTGTGTGAGATCACAGGATGGACATGATTTGCACAAGCAGACGATGTCCCATGACATCTCACACATTTTCAGTGCCTGTTTTTTCATCTTCTCTTGAGTTCTTTCTCTTACTTCACTACCGTCAGGCTGAATGTATAATCTATTGCCTCACTCTAAACCCCACGCATGTTTTTATTTTGATGACAAATGCAGCGATACAAAAATAAAGGAATCTGTCGCTTGTTAACAAAAAAATAAGACGCCATTGTATATTCAGCTGCACATATACACACCGCGGTATGTTCGGCGTTTCAAGAGGGAAAAAATGCCGTCCTTAATATCATTCCGGGGGGTTTTCAATTTGAAAGTCTGGTTTCTTTGATGTTAATTAACCCCTATCCTGTGTATTTACAAAAAAAAAGATTTTAGTTATCAGAATCGGTTTCATATCCCCTTTTGAATGGTTTGAAATGCCATCATAATTATAATTTGAGATATAATAGCTTTGCAATTATGTTCATTCGTTATGGGAGGTCGTCTGCTCGGGCAGTATTGGTCCATACAGTGACGTCATTAAAACATCGTTATTTTTCTGGCGAATCTCTCGTATATCCCAGATGCTATGGAGGTGGTTGTATTTGTATTTTTATAAATCACCCGATATGTAGTTGACCTAAAACGTGTACGATGGCCATCTGTTAGCTTACCAGTTTCTAGTGATACATTAGTTGACATAATTATTTGTGATTTTCTTTGAATTTCCACTTTAAGCCATATCGATTGACTTTGGCGATCATGCTGTTCCACAACACCCTCGGTGTCCAGCCTTCTCTATTAAGTAGCACCACTCTCATTCTTTCACTCCTCCTCTCCTCCAACGATTTCTGCAGACTGTCCATCTAAAGTATCCTTCTTCTTCCCCCATGCTCCTTCTTAATTCCCACAATTTTCCCTGTCAAAGCTAATTCTCTAGGCCTTCTTTAAGTGTAATGTGACCCGTAAACTTCAACTACCTAATCAACATTTCACGTATCATTGTCCTTTGCACTCCAGCTCGTCTAAGAACTTCCTCATTACTGACTTTGTCAATCCAAGGGATTTACATCATTCTTCTTTGAAAAAAAAAAAATCGCAACTTTCCAAACGATTTTTAGTATCAGAGGCTAAAGTCTATGTTTCACTACCATACATAAGTACTGGTAGATGTACCAATTCAGTACTCTTATTCTGACCGCAACAGCAGAATATATATAATGGCCAATGCTTGACCGACAGCCCAGGAGACCGCCAAAACAAAGTAATGATTAAAGGAAGATTTTTTTAAAGGAACTTGTCTGCCTTGTGGTTGCCCCCCCCCCAAAAAAAAAAAAAAAAAAAAATCAAAAAAAATCAACAAAAAAAAAAAAAAAAATCAAACGTAGTTTTTTTTTCTCTCTCGTATTCGATACTAGTAATTTAAAAAAATGTTGCTGAAATGACATGATTTTTCCGGGATTTTTCTTTATTTTGTCTGTAAATTATACTTTTGTATGCGCTTGTTGGAAAATTAAAAATTCCTTAATTTACAGTCAAGCAAAGATATATATGCAGAGCCTGCAAAACGGCCGGGCGCGAGGGCTCGAGCCCCCCCCCCCCCCCCCCCCTCTCATGTTTTTGAAAAAGTATGTTTAAGAGAAAATGAAAGTCAGAGAAAGAAAGAAAGAATGAGTGACTTGCCAGTGTCA